>NW_006497648.1:44318-60447 GCF_000471905.2 Amborella trichopoda
GTAGTAGTACTGTTCGTAGAGAAGTAGTACGACGACGTAGAAGAAGAAGAGAGCATGTAGACGTTAGTTAGTTATTAGTATCTCTCTCTCTACTCTTATTCTTACTTTAGTTACTCTCTCTCTCTCTCTCTCTCTCTCTCTCTCTCTCTCTTTGATCTGGTTACTCTGCTGGAGAGGATTTTACTGTTTTTGCACAATAAAATGGGTTGTATTGGATTTCTGATGCAAATTAGGGTTGATTCTTCAGCACCATGTTCGTTTCTGCAATCATTTCTTCTTTGGGTTTGGATTGACCTAAATAAACCCCTCTTTAATCTGACATGTGATTTACTTGGGGGAATTCATTTGGGAAAAAATAAATATTGAGGGGTTGCGAGTTTCACTAACTAGGTGAACTGAACGGAACTATGCAGGCATAACAATGAGGTTTTCTGGCGTTTGTAGGTTTAGAGAATGAGTTTTTTTAGGAAAGTATATAAGAAAGGAAAAATCTTAGACTTTCATTAGTTGTTCTTAGGTACATCTTCCTCGAACTTCTAAGAAATACTTGCATCATAGCTCTTGTGTTTAGCACATTGAGTTACAATAAGTCCATGTGTATTTTTTAATTGAAAATTGGTTTGCGTTATGTATTTCAGATTTATTTGTTCTTCCCTGGTCGATCTCCTTCAAGACCTATTGATGCCCTTTTTGGCCTTTTAATTGGGTTCATAGACTTGTCAATTTGTCTTTTCACAATCAATAAGGGCATGTTTGTTTTGTGTAAGCCATGGCTTCCACAATTGTAGCACTTCAGAATATTATGCGGGAAGTTTGTAACATTTTTGTATGCCGCTACTAAAATATGTTGTCGGAAATAATGGCTTCCAGAGTTGGTGGAAGAGGCTACTTTGAAAGTTTCTCTTCCACCAATCAAAAACTCCATAAATGAAGCAAAATTAGTTTGTGAGTGTTTCTCACACTACAAATCTTTATCTCTGATCGATACATTTTTCCTTTTTCCCAATTTCTAAAGTCTGGGTGCAAATCTTGGAGGCCTAGGATTTTTATGTTCCCGTTTATAATTGTATCTCAATGTACTCTAGGTCTTTCCCTGTTTGCCAAACTATCCAAAACAACATATTAAACATGTAGGAAATCTCATGTCCAGTGTTCAAGAAAGTGCAGGCGCCTACCTAGGCATTTTGGGTGCCTGGCTGCCTAGGCATCTACCCAGGAACAGGGTGCCCTCACAAAAATTGAAACCCCCCCTAAACCAAAAAACAAAAGAGTTCTTATGGCAGGGTTTTAAGCTTTAGGGAGTTTTTGGGGCAATTTTAGAGCAACTTTTTTTTTTGCGTAAGTAATTTTAGAGCAACTATTCAATAAAAGAATGCGATATATGCCCAATTTCATCATCCAAATGAGGAAAATTCAATTAATCACAAAAAATATCATTCTTTCAACGACAAACATGTAAATATATCGTAAAAGAAAAAAAAAAAGTGAACGAAACAACAAATGATTCACAACATAATACGTTGTGGCAAATTCAAATCAAAACCCTTTTTTCAAATATGATAATACTTTAAAAATATCAAAATCAGATCGATGTTGGTGCAGACCTCGCCTATTGGGTTGCCAAAAGTCCTCAAAATGTACTACTAGAAGCTCCAAATCCTCCCATGAATCGATCTTTTGATAAATCACATAAGAGTGGTTTTTGGGGAGTTTTTCACTCCCTAAAAGGCACGGTTTTTGGTTTTGGGGGTTTAAAATACCCCCCAAAAGCCTTTTCTCCCTTTTTAGTCGGGGAAAATGACTTTGTGTTTTACCCTCATTGAGACCCGTTTCCGCCTTTTTTGCAAGTTGTCACTAAGCAGCGCCTAGGCGGGCGCCTAGACTGTAGTGCCTAGGCGGCGCCTTACCTGCCTAGGCGGGCCCCTAGAAGCAGGATGCCTAATAGTCCGGCCTTGTGAGCGCTTAGTCTTGTTTTGAATTTTTTTTGTCTCGATCGACTGCTTAAGCAGTCGAGCGGGCGAATTTTCGAACATTGCTTCTGTCAAATCTCATGAACTAGTGAACTCTAAGAAGTTACTTTTTCTTAAATTGTAGACGTTCCTGGAAATCTTACTCTGCTTGAACTCTGTTTGGCTTTTATTCATTTGGAAATTTTGTAGCTTTGCGGCACCTTGATATCTTTATAATAATTTCATTGTGCCTTATAATAGATGTTAGGGACACACTTCTCGGGATCTTTCTTCATAACAGTTTTTTGTTATGATATGCTTGTAATTCAGAATTTTTTCCCCCCCTTACAAGGAATTGTCAATCACTTTTTGAAGTTTTGTGGCATTTTGTGGATAGCATTGACCTGTGGAAGATGCATGTTTGGCACGATTAGTCCTTGTAAGGGCTGTTTTTTGTGGTCTGATACGTATGAACCTTTGAAATAGGCCCTATGTTGTGCTATCTTTTAGCAGCTTTCTTTGATGAGATTCATGGCATTTCATGGCAATGCTGTGGATAGTCATTTATCATTAGAAATTTGAAATCTTAGCTTCGTATTCATTAGGATAGTTTGGGGTTTACTTTTTTCTCTCATTTAAATCATTGTTTAAATTACCTAATCATGTTTGCCTTTTTATATATGTGCAGAAAAGAGACAAAGTGATGATAATTCTTTTAATTTACACAATGTTGGCAAGAGGGATGTGGATGCTCCTAACATGGTTGACTCCACTTTTGAAAGAGAAACAGGTGAAGGTGAACATCCACATAGTGAAGATGATGGTCATGTTGAGGAGGAGCCTGTAGTTGATTTCTCTAATCTTACAGGAAGACAGAAAAAACTGTTTGAGTTGAGGCTTAAAATGGTAAACTACATTTACAATTTTTATTGGCAATTTATTGTATTTGCACACGAGGACCAGTTTTTTTCGTAGTTCATTTTAGGGCTTTATATAAAGGGTGCGGTTTGTATCGAGTCTATGCTCTAAACAATTAAATTAGAGCCTACCTTCAAATCGTGTCGAGAAATGTGGTTTCAACTTTCAATAATGGAAATCGTTGTGACAGCCTTAAATTGTATTTTCATCTTTATTTCATAAAGTTTAAAGCTTAAAAAATAGTGTATATTGACAGATCTATAAAAATTTGAAAATCTTGAAAATTGACGGTCCAAAAATACGTTACAAAATACACTATTTTCAAAACTTGAAATCCATTTTGTTCTCATGTCCATAAATCTTGAGGTCAAGATGATCAATTTAATGATTTTTGGGCATCAAAACAACCTCTTTTAGTGAAATTTTTGTGGTAGGCTCCAATTTGATTGTTTAGAGCCTCGGCTCTATATGAACTTTTCCCTTATATAAATCCCTTGCAAGTATGTTTCTTTTTTTCTGGGATAATCCCTGTTTTTTGATGAAGTGAAAGCTTGTAATGGTCCCTCTTATTGTTTATTTTTTCTTTGATATATTTAATCATGGAGCTCAGATTAATGTTACGTTTGCAGAATGAAGCAAGAAAGGCTAATCAAAGTGACATGCTTGCTGAAAAGAAGAGATTAGAAGCACCTCCTGAATCACGGGGCATATCCAAACAAAAATGGATAGAAGACAGGAAAAAGAAGGTGGGGAAGCTTTTGGATGCAAATGGCTTGGATATTACGAAGGCCTACATGTTGGATACACAAGAGGCTGCAGAAGTGAAATATAAGAAATGGGAGAAGGAACCTGCTCCTTTTGGTTGGGATGGTAAGGATGGATTCATTGTGGTCCTTTTTATTGCATGTTCCAATAGGATGGATTCATTGTGGTCCTTTTTATTGCATGTTCCAATGATATTTAGATTTTTTATTTTTTTGGGAGCTTTGTGGCTTTTCTAAAGTAGTCTTCATGTTTTTGCAATGTGGGCATGGTATTTGAAATAAAGTTGATATTGGTCCATTATTGTAAGGGTGCTAGTGAGTCAAGCTTGGGTAGTTCCTAGCTTGGTCTGGCTCCAAATAATAGGGCATCGACCCGGCCTAGTCTGTCCCGGTCCAATTATATGAAAATTCACCCAAACATGGGTGGAATAATAAAACAATTAAAGGATTCATTTCATATAAATTGTTTCTTATAAAAAAATGGGTCCATTATTTTGTTCTATAGAACATGGAATATAGAAAAATAAATTAAATAAATTTCAATTCCATGCAGCACAATTAAATAGAAAAAAATAGATATGTTATTTTATTCCATGTACCCAATACAAAAATGGTAGAAAGCCATAAAATACAACTTTGTCTTCTTTCATTGCTCAATAAAACAATCCAAAAGAGCAAAAATAAGAACTCCAAGATGATAGATGATATTTTCTTCCAATGTCCCATAGATACTCCTTCCAAAATCCAACTAGCTTGTAGTGCATTGAATTCATAATCCTAGTTGTAATACTTGCAATTTAGATGAAAACAATAGAAGATGAACATGGAAAATAATTAATGGATAAATAAGTAGATATGAGAGTTATAATAATAAGTAACCTTAAATTGAAAATAAAAGTACTAATGAAAAATTAAAAATCATATTCCCACTTTCCTATATTCGTCATCATCATCATCCGAGCCTTTTCCCAACTATTTGGGATCGGTTACACGAATCTTGGTCTGCCATTTTGTTCTATCAAGAGTCATACCCTCAGTGAGGCTAGAAGTCCCCATATCTTTTCTCATTATTTCTATCCATGTCCTTTTGGGCCTACTTTTTACCCTTTTTAAGCCTTCCACTTGAACCAACTTGCACCTCCTAGCAGGTTCCGTATTAGGTCTTCTTATGTTAGGCTACTGAAATGTCATCCATGACTTTGCCCCCTCCTTAAGGTGGTTCAAGGCTATGCACCTTGACATAGGGAAAAGGGTGGCAAAATAAAATTAATAAATTAGAAAACTAAAAGAATAAACAAAGGATGAGAGATTATTCTCTCTCTCAATGTCTGTAAAGGAGTCCACCCTAAAAATATACTTTCACAAACTCCAAGTTGAATTCTTCTTCTCTTCTCTCCGTTTTTCTCGTTAAGTAGTTCCATGTGTAAAGAAGAAAGACCCGAAAATCTAACTTGCTCCCTAGGGAATTGTAATCAATACTAAATCCGAACCCATTCATCTTTTAAGAACTAATCTTCCAATTCTACCCCTCAATTCTACAACTAGAAAAAGACACAAATACCCTAAAAGAAAACTAGATACCCAAAATAAATCAAACCTAAAAGCTAGAAAATAGTAAATTAAAACCCCATTACATCATTCTGCTGGGTTTGAGCGAAGCTTGACCTCGAGCTTATGGAATTCATAAAATTCTTTCATTGTCTTCATTTTTTTTAAACTAAAAGTTTTCACCTTTTCTTATTGAACTTTTGGTTGTGGGACTTAATCGCAAGTTGACTACAATGCTAGGATCTCTTATGGTTTCCACCATGAGTTTTTTCGTGCCCAATAACTAGATCAACTTCCAGAGCATCTTGAATTGTTGTGTGACCGAAGCTTGAATTGGTGATTGGTTTTTTATTTTTCCCCTCTTCATATTCTTCATCCCCATGTTGTAATCTACTGGGTAGATCTTGTAGAACTTGTTGTATTATTCTGCCAACCATTCTATCAGGGCTTTTTTGAGTCTGTTAGTTATTTGGTCCACACACTCTATACTTGGATTGCTAGATGTTTGTGACAACATCATGGTATATGGATTTCGAGGCTTTGACAGCAAATAAGTGCTATGGGATGTTTCTTTGACATGTTTTATTGTTGAGTATTGACTTATGGCCGCACTAAGGGTATGAACCTTAATAGAGCATAATGGTGGACTAGGATTTGTGTAGCCGACCTCAGTTAGTTGGGAAAAGGCTTTGACAATGATGATGATTGGCATATTGCTGGATACGTTATTTTCGTATCTATTAAGTTTTTGAATTTTTATAGTTTTCTAGATGTTCTTATAATTTTCTCTATTTTTCCTTTTCTTTTTTATTTCCATTTTTTTATTTTTTAAACTTGTTCCAACCATCCCAAGGGATGAACGGGTCCAGAACAGCCGGTCCATCTAGACTGGTGCCCTTTACAGTTTGGCTACTAGTTCTGTTTTTACAACTCTGAGGAAAAGGATGATCAAGAAGTGAGAGAGTGATGGAGTGGCAAAGACTCGAAGACATGGCTGACCCCAACGAACATGGCTGACCCTGACGAGCGCCTTTCATTGATGAAAAGAAGAGATGGTTGACTCTCTTCTTTTTAATTCATGGTTTGATCCTCATGCTACAAATGGATCTTTGTGTGGCATGGGCATCCCCATGTATCTCAAAAGAAACTCATCTATGCATATAAACGCATCTGCAGAATGCCCCAAACACTTGGCATCCAAACATTAGCTTAGGATATGACATTGAAGATTCAGACTTTGATATGACTTCTAAAGATGCCTGCTCAAGTGTCATGGAAGCTAAAGCTCTTGCCTAGGATTTGATAAAGTGGGTGATTTGCATTACACATGTTCTCTTTTGTGTATAGATAGAGTTAGGTTGTCTTCTATTTGCCTTTAACTGAGTCAGCCTTTTTGGTTTGGCATTTGTTGGATAGCTCTTTAGCATTAGCAGTGTTTCTATATGGTAGATGCCCTGTCATTGCACATTGTTTAAATGATGACGTGGTTGTTGTAAGTAGCCGACCCCAAATAGTTGGGATAAGGTTCTGATGATGATGATGATGATGTGGTTGCTGTGGACGCTAGCTGTTCCTCGGAGTTGTAGTCTTTTAGGAAATCGGTAAAAGGAGGGATAATAAAAGTGTTAAAGACATTGATGGTGAAATGGGTTACAAGTACCTTACCTTCTTTGCGAATCATAGAGGAATGGATAAAATATTAGATTTATGTGCTTCCTTGGGGTTGCACCAGTGGCTATCCTCAAAGGCATAAGAGACTTCGATGTAAATGTGGAGGCTGAATTTGTTGTTTGGTCTAATTTAGCAAATTTCAATTGTTGCTTAATGTTTTTTTAGATGACTATTTCATCTGTGTAGATGTATTCTTGTTGATTTTCTGATGTCTAGTAAAGGCATATTCTACTATGGGTTGATGGTCTTTTCAATGGTCACTTGTGAGGTCCAATCTAGAGATCTGATTTTGGAAACTTGTTGGACCGTGAGGAAGCCTTTAACTGTTAGGAACATGTGACACTTCATGGTCGAATGATGGATTTTGCAACATGCGGTGGCTAGGGATTTAAAATAAACAGTAGACCTGCTAGGAAACATTCTTGCCTGGGCTGCTAGGACCTCCCCATGCCCCTGGCGCCTACTACATGTCTTTGACAAGTTTTTTGAGTGATGCAGACATATACATATCTCGTATTGACATATGTCGTGGAAAGTTAATAGTCTAGCCAAAGCTAGTGCCAATGGAGGGAATGCTGAAAAGAATGCTAGCTGACAGCATTTTTCTTTCCTTTTTGTTTCTCGTGTTGCTGTCCTACTGAATTTTTGCTGATGGGTCGGCATGGTTACACTGCTTCTGTAAATAATGTATAGATAAACCAAACTTTGTAATTGTTTGATATCGCGTATTTTTTGAGAGCTGTACAGGGCCCCCAGCTTGTGGATGGCCTTCTCATTTCTTGGTTTTCCTTCGTATATACAAAAGTTTTACTACAGAGTCAACTTTATCTCCCAAAAAGAAAAAAAAATTTTAGTGGACCGGATTATTTGGTCAAAACTTATTTCGTGATCAGACCCATGGTCCCAACCGGGATTTGGCAAATAGAACCAAGTACCACACTTCTGTATTTCAGTTAAGTCTATACGCCTAATCTGGAAATTGTATAAACCTGGATTTGCCATGTAGAACCCAGCACATTTGTTTTATTCCTAAGATTTCAATGTGCTCTCTGCTTTATCCTAGATGTTCTGTGCCATGCACAATCCGAAGTTTGGAACTGGTTTAACTAGAGAGGAGGGGGGGAAAGAAAAAGCTTCAAAAGATACACTCTTCTTTGAGATTATACTGGTTTAGTTGCTAACAGCTAAATTGAATTGTTTGTTTGTTTATTTATCTATCTATCTATTTTTGTGATCAAGTATTTATTTATTTATTCTATAATACTCGATCTCACTTTATGAGTTTCTACATGCACAGGAATCAATAAAATTTGCATTATCTTCTCTCCATTATAATCTTATTTGTTTCATTTATTTACCCAAGAACGACACTTCACAGAGTTCCTTACTAGATTTTGCCTGTTTTATCAGTTTTCAACCAAAAAACACTGTACAATGCCTACAAAAAGCGTACAGAGAACATCAAATGTGATATGGAGGAATATGAGAAGCTGAAAGAATGTGATCCAGAATTCTATCGGAATGCTACGAGTCTTCAGTATGGGAAGGTGACTGCTTTTTAACAATGTTTATTGTTATTTGTTTCTAAAAAACTAGGTAGTTTTTTCTTCCTATAATACAACACTATTTGCTGATACAGGCACCTAAAACTTCGGAGGAGAACATAGATAAAATGGTGAATGAACTCAAGGAAAGGGAGGAAAAGCGCAAGGCTTTTAGCAGAAGGCGCAGATTCCATGAAGAGAAAGATATTGACTCAATCAATGACAGAAATGAGCACTTCAACAAGAAGATCGAAAGAGCTTTTGGCAAATACACTCTTGAGATCAAGAACAATCTTGAGCGTGGAACTGCTTTGCCGGACTAAAGATGAGAGGCAAGTATGACATCATATTCATCATTAGTTCATCACCATTACCATCATCAATGAAGATGATGGCGATTGTCTTTTATCTTTGTTAAACAACAAACTGAAATTGCGTGCATTATAATTGTGATAGCTTTTTGTGCATGCATAGAGGATGAGGGATGTATCATATTCATTATTGATTAGAGAATCTGTCAAGTCTCTCTCGTTTTTTTCTTGTTTTGGAGTAAAAATATCAATGCTTTCACTTAATTGTGGAATTTTTTTACAGAAATGGTATTTAGGATTAACCCTCCCGTAGATCGACTTTGAGGGCTCTATAAGGTTGTGGTTATGAAGGATTATTTACAACAAAAGAACCTTTGAGGCCTTATCACCGAAAAGGGCTTTTCCTTCCGGGAATTTTCAGCTTTTTGAATCAGCACCATCCGTTCAGGAGCTCCTTGCTTGATCTTATTATCCAAACCACCGAATCCTTCCCACCTTTATATGTTCTTGTCTAATGAGACCACATGGGTATATTGAGCAGCTGTTTTTGCCAATGCAATTGTTATCTTATTTCACTCTATATTTCTAATTGAGTGAACCAAACCACTACATCCTTTTTTTTTTTTTGGGTATGTTACCTTGCCACGGGTCCTACACTCGCAAAGATAAGGTACTGTGGCGTATGGTGTTTGCAGACGACATAGTTTTGATCTATGAGACCTGTGGCGTTAATACAAAGTTAGAATTTTGGAGGGATGCTCTAGATTTTAAATGTTTTAAAATTAACAAGATTTAGACAAAATGTATGAAATGTAAAATTAGTAGTACTAGGAGAAGAGACGAGGAAGTAGTTAAAATTGATAGTCAAGAAATACTAAAAAAAATGCATTTTCAATATCTTGGGTCGATAATTTAAAAAAATGAAAAGATTAAAAAAGATGTTACACATAGAATTAGAGTTGGATGGATGAAGTGGGGATATGCAATTGAAGTATTATATGATTATTGCGTACCAAATAAGCTGAAGGGGAAGTTTTATAAGATAGTTGTGAGATTAATTTTGCTTTATGGGACGAAATGTTGGACGGTTAAGAAACAAGAAGCCCATAGGATGAATGTAGTTGAGATGATGATGCTAAGATGGATGAGTAACTAGACAAGAAGAGATAGAATTTGAAATAAATACATCTTGAAGAACTCAGGTGTGGGTCAACGATATGGGAGTTTATGATTCCATTGAGGCTATGACCTATAGAGCATAATAGTGGATCAAGATTTGTCAATTAGTTGAGAAAGGTCTATAATGAGGTGATGATCTTGTCACTAGTCCTCCCTTGTTTTTTATATGTTCTTTTAAAATGGGAATTCGGTAGGTTTATTGAGCTGCTGATTTTGTCAATTTGGAAAGATTTTTTTATTGCGGGACCTCTCCTAAACAGGAGAAATTATTTGTGTCAATTGCAAAACTGGAGGCCTTCTTATCTTAAACTTGTTTCCACAATCCTATATGGTAAGAAATTTATAATGAAAAGTATGGAATTAGAAATCTTAGGCTCGTTATCTTTTCCACGAAGGCCTAGGAGTGGAATGACCAAAGGAAATGATCTAGAGAGAGAAAAGGGCCCGTAAATGTTTTCATTTACATAAGCAAACATAAATCTTCACATATATAGATTAAGATCTTACATTAAATCTTCACATAAATAGATGAAGATCTTACATTCAAAAAAAGAAGAGAAAAAAAGTACCTTATTATAGTGGAAACATCACAAATAAAAGTTGAAAAAAAAAGAGAGGGACTCAACAGCCATAATGGAGGGGTGGTTAATGTGCACAAGATTAAACTTTGCAATCTCAATAAACCGAGATCAACACCAATACAAGTGATCCCTCATTGAGCCATGGTTTCCTTCCTCTCCACTTGCTTTGTACTGGAGACACCACTTCTCAAAGGTACAATCTACAAAGTCATAGTAACCTCCATGAATCCTGAGTTTCCCTTGGCTTACTCGTTTCTCTATCCATGGATACGTCAACAGATTCAACATCGACTTGTTTACCGACTCCTAAAACAAGGAGTAGGATGAAGTTCATGACATGTAAATGGAGAGAGAGAGAGAGAGAGAGAGAGAGAGAGAACCTTCTCGCAATGCTTGCACTGCTGATCGAAGCTAAGATTTACTGCAGTAGCTTTTATACAAGATTTTGCGGGCTTTCCTATGGCCACCCAACCTTCAATGAAGCTACTGTTTGAAAGAAACAATGTGTATATCAGATGTAGGGGGAGAAACCATGAGTTATTAAGAAGCAAATTGTTATCTAACCTTGAATTGCATTCTTCCCCATGAGTTATTAAGAAGCAAACTGTTATCTAACCTTGAATTGCATTCTTCTTCCATTGACATGAGAGCTTTAATTCCACCGCAACAACTATGCCCAATGATAAATATGTTTTCCACCTGAACCAGTGAAATACAGTTTATAGCCTCAAAAGAATGCTGCTGTAGAGAGAGAGAGAGAGAGAGAGAGAGAGAGAGAGACCTCAAGGAAATTTACTGCAAATTCAAGAGCTGCACTGGTTTCAGAAAGGCCATTCTGCATGATGGTAGGAAAGAAAAAAGGTTCAAGTAATTGCTCAAAAAAATGGTCAAGTAATTTCTGCATACTGCTCTTTTAGGCGCATACGCTTTACATACAAATCAACTCAAGCACTATGATATATCATAGGAAACCGAGTTAAAAGAGTCAGAAGCTACATTTTACCTCAAAAGGTGGAACCAAATTCGCAATATTTCGAATGGTAAAAGCGTCGCCTGGTTGAAAACCCAGAATAGTGGAGGGGCAAACTCTAGAGTCTGCACATGCGATCACCATGAACTGTATTTGAACTGTCAGTCAGGAAAACACTTACCTTTCTTCTGTGTAATAATATTGAAAACGAAGAACCATCACAGATTTCCTTTCTATCTGAAAATAATGAAGAGTATTACATATCTATGTGAGAAATATCGAAGAGTGCAGATGTAGGAGAGAAAGGTAAAAGACCTTCGGAACTTGAGCCTCTGCAAGGCTTTCAAAACGTTCTGAGTTCTTCCTGTTGAAACAATTAAGCAATCAAGAATGTAAGCAGCTCCCTTTCTTACTGTGAAAGAGCCCTTAGGCTAAAATTGATGTCATCACTTACAGGAATTGCTCGTTTTTGAAGGTCAGAAACCGACACCTCATTTCTTCAAATGGATCTAACCCAGTACCATTGTTGTTGAAATTCTCCTGTTTAAGTTCTTGGGTCAGTCCTAAAAGCTTCTTCGAAGCGGCTGCTCTTAAAGCAGGGGCTTTCCTGTATAAAAGTAAGCTGTCCCATTAAATTACAGGGTGAATTGTTTCAAATGAGAAACATGGAAATACAGAAATTGAACCAGTTCAAGTGCAAATATAACTAAAATTCAAGAGGGAGAGGGAAAATTTAAGAGACAGATCAACGTTTGTTTTCGGTGGATATGGTTAAATTCCTTTTGTGGGTGTTCAAATCATTTAGCTACAATTCATGTTTTACTGAAAATCTGCAGAATTCACAGAAAAGATAGCGCTGTCCTCATAGCTATGTAATTAGCCCAAACCAAATCTAAAATTCCAGTAAAAATTGAGAAAAATGTTAATTTTTCTTTTAAGATCAGAAGCAAATCTTCAAAAAGAGGACCAAAGAAACCAGAGATCTGAAATCTGACTTAATTAATTCCACAAATTCTTGGTGGGTTCTTTCAAACGAGTCAACATCCGCCTGGCTATGCAGAGATGCCTGGATCTACAACACCACAAATGAAAAACAGAGGTGAAATTGTCAGTAAAAGGTGGGGAAACGCCGGAAAGTTAACGAAAATAATGCAATGGGATCCCCAAAATTTATACCTTTGCCATTTGATTAGATCTCCGAGGAAAACCCAGGAAGCCTGAGGAGCAGAGGTCGACAGAGGAAGGTAAAGAAGGTGAGGCGAACATCTAGAGAGAGAAAGAGAGGAGAGCGAGCTTTCCGAAAGAAGAACAAGGGAATTTTCGGAAGAGAGAGAGAGAGAGGAGAGAGATGAAATTCCCAGAGATGGAAGGAGACAATAAAGATGGGTACCTTTCATCTAAAGTGTGTGGCGGAGTAGACGAAGTGAGTGCTTTCTTTAATGGCGGAGAGAGAGAGAGAGAGAGCCCAAGAATGCGGGAGAAGTAGGCTTTGGCCGGTTCGTTTTTTGAAAAAATGTGCCTCTTTCACTAAAGAGGTTGCGTGGACGCACGGTGCGCCATTTCCCAAAGAATCGGAGGCTTAACCCTTTACCCCCTTATTTTTTTACTAAAATTTAAAACTTTTGGGTAATTAAAAGGGTGAAGTTTCCATAAGGTGTGCCCTTACACTATAGATGTAAGTGTGGTTTTGATGTCGGAAACTTTATGATTATAAAATCTTAAAGTTAAAAAACAATACAGATATGTATAGTTCTGATGTTGGAAACTTTATGATTAAAGAATAGTACTGGTCGAACAAATCTATGAACATTTAAAAATATTGCAAATAGCTGGTTCAGATGATTTTTTACAAGACATACTACTTTTAGAGCTTAGTTTTTTTTTTTCTTTATATATATAGATTTTGAGATCGAGATGATCAATTGGAAATTTTTCCAACTTCTTTAGAATATTTTTTTTATTGAATTTTTGATGTCCCCCGGCCCTGCCCCCTCTCTTAAATAGGTTATCCCTCTGTCAATTAGAATGTATCATATTCTCTCCAAAGTAAATTGGTTTGGAATGTGACACGCGGTTCGAGTAATTGTCATGATTGGTGTTTGGGCTAGTTCAGTTCAAAGTAAACATCTAATTTAGATAATAAAATTGGTCAACACCTATGTTTGATCGGTTTCAATTAGACCATCCAATTTTGACAGGTTATAAAAAAAAAAGAAAAAAAAAAGTTGAATATATTTTATAAAATTGATTTTAAACCTGACCTTTCACCGGTTGAAGGGCCAATCCGAATAAAATATAGGAAAAGAATCATGTGGGTGCAATCTCGGCTATAAGATCTATAAATCTATTTCATACTATTTAGGTATAGTTTTGACTCAACCTAAATTTTGCTATAATACACTCTTGAGAAACCCATTTCTTACTTAGGTCAAGCATGATAGAGACTTTATTTAGACTAAGTATTGGACCCAAATGAATTAAGTTCAATAGTACGACACATTCACAAAAATGCCAACGCAATGACCCCCTAGTTCATATCTATAACGACATATTGCATCATTAACCATGATTTATTTTTCAGAGACTCTTTGGTGAGTTTATACCCATGTTGAGACTCTCCGGTGAATTTACTCATTATACTAATATTTTCTGGTGAATATACAAAACAAACATTTATCACTTCATCTCATACCTCCCCAGTGCATAGAGCCTAAAAATCACCCTTTTGCTTATCTCAAGATTTATTATTGATAAAAATACCCTTCTTTTTACCATTACCATGTAAATCAGGAGGTCAAGAGATTTGTGAACACATTCCAGATGACAAACTCGATAATTGCTAGAAGGGTAAAATAGAAATACGAAACCTTTCCTACAAGTCACTCCTAACGGAAACACTACGCCCTTCTAGAATGACATGCTAGATAAAGATGACGCAACACATGTCTAAGATGGGATGAATATTCTAGACACACAAAAATCGTGCAAGACCAAATGTCATTACATAAATAAGACACGACGACCACTATATGCACTACATTGCAATTATCGGATACAATAGTAAACCACTAATCAAAGTCATTGATGGCTATTCGTAAACCACTAATCAAAGTGTTTGATGGCTATAAATATTCACAAGCAAGGTAAAAGAAAGGCATTCAAAGAAAAAATCACATACTTGCATACAAAGAAAAAATCACATTGTCTCTATGACCGATCCCTTTTATCTACAAAAGGATATCTCTTGTGGTGAATTCATATGTGATTGATTCAACAAAATTTTTTCAATTCTCCATTATACGATACACCAAAAATAAAACAAAGCTCTGCATTCAGATATACCCTGTTAGAGTGATTATTTGAAGTTTTTTTTTTAGTGGTATTGGGTCCACTCCACATTCAATTTAAGATCACCCAAACACATACCTCTACGTGTGTCAAATAAATTTCACCCAAAACGCAATTAATTCTTGGGGAACAGGGGGGAATTTCAAATCTTCAAAAAATTTGGATAATGATGTATATGGAGAAGGATTTCCGATATGGTTATATCTTCTAAAGAAAAAAGTTTATATAAAGTTACAACCCTGAAACGTAGAATTATAGATGTACCTCAAAAATCTATCGAAAATGTTCTTTTAATATTAAAAAACCCTTTAATTGATCATCTCGACATTGAGATGTATGAGTATATAAAAAAAAGTTGAGTCCCAAAAGGTAGTGCATCTTGCAACATATTATCTAGACCGTCCATTTTCAAGATTTTCATATGTTTATAGATTTACTTGTTTTTAACCATTTTTTAAGTTTAAACTTTTTTAATTATATATGAAAATATATTTTACGATAGGGAAAATATCTCCATACCCCCTATTTTTAAATTTTATTTCATAATAAACCCAAGGTTTTAAAAGTATATTGGGGCATTAAAATTATAGATTTTATTTCTTCTAACCCCCTTGAGCTAATTTAAATTTTTTTAATCCAAACAAATATAAAAATATCTGCCTTTTTTAAAGTGGCCAGCGGTTAGAAGATAGCTTTTGAAACTTTGGGTTTATCAAGAAATGAAACTTAAAAATAGGGGATATGGAGATATTTTCCCTTTAAGATAATCTTAAGACTTTTTTACAATAAATTTACATGTTATGATAAAATTTGAAGGTGCGCCCTAATTAGATTGTTTAAAGTTGCAACCTTATAGAAACCACACATCCTAAAAGGTCGGAATAAAGGAGGCCTCGAGTACTTATTTTCTTAGTTTCCTCTTTGTTATAGGTTGCTTTAGTGGGAGAAAATAGATATGTTGAGAAAGTATGTGTTGGATTCAATGGCTTAAAAAACGGATCGGGCACTCCAAAAACCCATCCGGATTGGTGAATCGGCGATCCGGATCGGGAATCGGCCGAATCA
Source organism: Amborella trichopoda (assembly GCF_000471905.2). The sequence continues at coordinate 60,167 of NW_006497648.1, forward strand.
ATCAGATTAAGCTTTAAAAAAATTTATTAAAATTCATTATAAATATTGTTGTTTAAGAATGCAGTAAAAAATAAGGGTATTGCATTATTAACTTTCATTTTTTTCATCAATTTGTGAATATTGAGATGTTATTTCCCTATATGAATTATGTTAACCGTTAAATTTACATCATACAAAAGAAAAATCATAGAATTATCATAGATAAAGTATATAATCATACATGGACTACAATAAAGAGTGAATTAAATCGATGAAAAAATGGCTACTAAAATCTCGAATTT
>NW_006497648.1:60467-82912 GCF_000471905.2 Amborella trichopoda
ACTATAATATTATATACTGAAATTGAATTGTAGGTTTATATTTTATAATTATTTTATTATACAAATAATAACAAATCCAAAAAAATAATAAGATGTTGTGCTATATTTTTTTTTACTTGTTGTATTACCTTTCATTTTTTTTCAACAACAAAAATAAAAAAATGATGCTACCAAGGTACCTTTTAATTTTGTATACTTTTTATTTTATTTTTTGACAATAAATACTTGTTATATTACCTTTTAATGCTTGTCATATTGCCTTTTGTTTTTTTGACAATAAAATAAAAAATATTGTATTACTTTTTTTTTTATTATTGAAAAACCTTTTATTTTTTACTTTTTTCCTTTGTACTTTTATTTTCTTTCTTTTGCACTTTTTTTTTTAAAAAACGTTTTAGTTTTTTTTTTTTTTTTTTTCCTTTTTACTTTATTCTCTCCTTTTAGGCAACAAAAAGGAGTTGGATGGCGCCCAAGGGTATTTTTTTTCCTTTCACTTTATTTTCTTCCTTTTAGGCAACAAAAAGGAGTTGGATGGCACCCAAGGGGCTCAAAGTTGAGACATCCAAGAAAAAATTGTGAGTCATAACCAACTACACCACTTAATAATAATATACTTTGAATTGTCGTCTAAATATTATAATGATTTTACGCACACAATGTGCGGAAATTATCCCACATCGAAGCTTTAATATAAGTCTGCATGGTATAAATGCTTCTGTCGGGCCATCAATAAATGCATTAGTTACTTAGCAGGATTGAGACCCATGCACTGCATGTGTCTAATGTGTGGGATAAAAAATGCCCCTCAATTTTTTAAAAAAATCAGACTTTACCCCTGACCGTTGAAATCGCCCGTGTTACTATCGCCTGGTTCTCATTACGAATCACTTGCTTCTCGCTACGAATCACTTGGTTCTCGCTACGAGTCACCTGGTTCTCGGTTGAAATCACAAATTGCACGGTTCTCAGTTGAAATCGCATTGAGAATCTCCCGGTTCTCGCTACGCATCGCCCGTGTCACTGTCGCCCGATTCTAGATTGAAATCGCAAATCGCCCAGTTCTCGATTGAAAAAATCGCACATGTCATTGTCGCTTGATTCTCGCTTCGAGTCACTCGGTTCTCGGTTGAAAACATTCATCGTGTCACTGTCACCCAGTTCTCGATTGAAATCACAAATCGCCCTATTCTCCGTATGAATCGCCCGTTTCTCAGTTGAAATCGCATTGAAATCGTCCGTGTCACTGTTGCCCGGTTCTCGCTACGAATCACCTGGTTCTCGGTTGAAAACTGTCATCGTCCATGTCACTGTCACCTGGTTCTCGGTTGAAAACAGTCATCACCCATGTCACTGTCTCCCGGTTCTCGGTTAAAATCACAAATTGCCCGGTTCTCAGTTGAAAAAATCACCTGTGTCACTATCTCCCGGTTCTCGATTGAAAACTGTCATCGCCCGTGTCACTGTCGCCCGGTTCTCGGTTGAAATCACAAATCACCCGGTTCTCGTTGAAAACGGTCATCACCCGTGTTACTGCTGCCCGGTTCTCGGTTGAATAGTAAATCGCCCGTGTCACTAAAAATGCCCTTCAATTTTTTAAAAATTCAGACTTTACCCCTAACCGTTGAAATCTCCTGTGTCGCTGTCGCCTGGTTTTCGCTACGAATCGCCCGGTTCTCAGTTGAAAACGGCCATCGCTTGTGTCACTATCGCCTGGTTCTCAGTTGAAATCGCAAATCTCCCGTGTCACTGTCACTCGGTTCTCGGTTGAAATCACCCATGTCACTGTTGCCCAGTTCTCGCTATGAATCGCCCGGTTCTCGGTTGGATACATGTGAATCCAACCTTTCGAATTGGATAAAGTTAGCTTTCTTAAAGGTATGGGTGAAAATCCTTAGATTTAAGAAAGGCATTTACGTTACACTTTGCTTTCCTAATATCATGGTATGAAATCGTTATGGTGTTCTCACGTGATCATTGGTGGAGGAAAATATGAGTTCTAAATTCATATGGAGATTTATGGTTATCCTATGGAAGATTTGGAATGGCCTAACTTGTAGCCTCTTATGGGTTATAGATTATTTGGGAGATCTTATTTTATAGGATGTAGATCCTTAAGGGTCATGGAAGAGTCTTGTGTCTCTATTGGGAAACTTTTTCTAATCCTAATGGATGTGGGAAATCTATGGGAATTAAGAATGAGTAAAGATGGTCACCTGAGTCTCATGGTCTCTTTAGTAAGACAACATTATAGAGAGAGAATATATACAAGGAAATATCAGAGAAGGGTTGTTCTTTAATCCTTGGGTGGGTATTCTAGTAAGTGAAAGACCATGTTTTAGGGTTTGAGAGAGAACTTGTAATCCTTTGTATTCTGATTAGTGGGAGAGAATTTTGCTACTGCATGAAAGTAGGCAACTTGTCGAACTACGTAAATATTTGTGTCTCTGTTCTTTTATTTTTCTACATTATTTTTCTTTCCCTTATTTTTGCTAAACATTGGTTTTTATCTTTTACGATTTGTATCAGAGCCTCAAGGTTTCTTAGAGCCTTAGGATTTTTTAGGCCTTTGTTGGGCACGAGGTTGTGGGGATTTTTTAGGCCCTTGTTGGGCACGAGGTTTGTGGTAGATCGCAGATCTTTGAAGATGACTGGAAAAAGTTCAAACAAATATGAAATTTCAAAATTTGACGGTTCGGATTTCTCAATCTGGAAATTAAAGACACATGCGATGTCGGTGAAAGATAATTATGTAGTGGCTTTAAAAGGAAGAGAAAATAAATTGAAAAATATGGGTGACGACGAATTTGATGAAAATGATGAATCGGCCATGGCAGATATTTTCTTGATGTTTGATGAGTCTGTTTCATTCAATGTCTCCTTAGAAACTCTCGCGAAAGATTTATAAGACAAGCTGAAAAATACTTGTGAAGGTAAGTCTCATCCTAATAAAATTTTTTTTCGTTGGAAACTTTACAATCTCAAGATGAGTAACGATGCATCTTTGCAAGGGCCCTTAAATGAGTTAAATTTCTTGATTAACAAGTTGATGTCACTTGATGTAAAAATTGACGACAAAGATAAAACAACAATTTTACTTTGTTCTGTGCCAGAATCTTGGGATGGATTAATCATTAATCTCGGTAGTGCGCAATCTCTTTAATTTGACTCCGTTGTTTCAACACTTTTGACAGAGGAGTTTAGGTGAAAGTCTGGTCAGGATTTATCTAGGAATATGTTTGTAGCATGACGAGAATGAATGGAGAGAGCTACGAGTAGAGGTCAGTCAAGATCCAAATCAAGAAGTCATAAGAAAGTGAAGTGTAAGAACTGTGGAAAGTTAGGCCATTTGAGGAAAGATTGTAAGGCACGGAAAGGGAACCAGGAAGCCCTTAAATCCGGTTGTAATGAGAAGCCTAGTTCAAATGGTTTTCAAGGAAATCTAGTAGAAGAAATTGATTTTTTTATGGACGGAAAAGTTTATCATGGATAGGGAGGAAGTTTTGCAGTATTGCCTACTTGATTCACCTGCATCCTTTCACATGACTCCACATAGAGATTAGTTCTCTAGGTACCAACTATGTTATGGAGGTATTGTTTACATGAGAAATAATGACTCATGTAAAATAGTGGGAGTTATGAGATGTAAAGTCAATATGTTCAATGGAGGAGTATGCACCATTCCGGGTTTCAGACATGTTCCAAGTCTCAAAAGGAGCCTCTTGTCTTTGGAAAAATTTGTTGAGCAAGGTTTCAAATTTACAGGTAAAAATAAATATCTAAAATTTCAAAATGAAGACTAGAAGTTGCGAAAGGAGAGTTAGCAGGAAATTTGTACAGATTTGTTGGTAAAATTTTTTCGAGAGAGGTCGATATTGTAGAGGTGGACTCTTACATCACATGGCACGCATGTTTGGGTCATTTGAGCGAGCGTGGACTAAAGGTACTTCTTGATAAAAGTTTTCTCCTTGGTTTAAAATATTTTAATTTAGATTTTTGTGAGTCATGTTTATTGACAAAGCAGAACAAATTAAGCTTTGCTTTATCCACCGTTAAAAGTACAAATTTTTGAAATTGATTCATTCAGACACATGGGAATCACATGTTACTTCTATGGGTGGTGTTGTATATTTTGTCACTCTCATTGATGAGTTTTCAAGAAAAATGTGGATTTATATGCTGAAAAAGAAATCAAATGCATTCAGTTGTTTTAAAAAATTTAAGGCTTTGGTAGAAAATCAAAAATTTAAGAGCATCAAATGTCTAAAAACTGATAATGAGGGAGAATTTTGTTTTGGTGAATTTGATAATATTTGTAGTGAACATGGTAATGCTAAGCAGTTGACAGTTCCTAGAACACCTCAGCAAAATGGTATTGCTGAGAGAATGAATCGTACCATTATGGAGCATGCTTAGTGTTTATTGGGCAGAAGCAGTTCGTATAACGTGTTTCCTAATCAATAGGTCTCCCAGTTTTGCTATGGACTACAAGACACCAGAAGATGTTTAGACAGATAAACCTGTTGATTATTCTTTCCTTCGTGTTTTTGGATGTGATGCATATCATTTGATTCCAAAGGAGAAAAGAACTAAACTGGATGAAAATCCAAGAAATGTGTTTTTCTTGGCTATGTTGATGGTGCAAAGGAGTACATATTATGGGATCCTACTGACCACAAGGTTATAGTTAGTCGAGATATTATTTTCAATGAAAATTCCATGCAGAAAAAGAAAGATGAGCCAGATGCAAAAACTGTTGAGGTGGAATATACCCATGAGAACCAGAGAGATGGTGGTTAGGAACAAGAACCTGAAATTGTCCAAGAGCTTGAAGAATATTTAGGTGATTTTGAATTAAGAAGATCTAACAGATTTAAAAAGGCTTATGTGAGGCCTAATGACTATGTCTTATCTTAAGCCTTTCTAATAGATGAGGGTGAGCCCATTTCTTTTTGTGATGCATGTGAGGTCGATGAAGCTGGTCATTGGAGAGCATCTATGGAAAAAGAGATCGAGGCACTGCGGAAAAATAAAACATGGGACCTCGTTAAACTACCAAAAAAGTGAAAGGCAACTGGTTGCAGGTGGGTCTTTAAGAAGAAAAAAAATCCTAATAATACAATTGAAAGGTACAGAGCTCGATTGGTAGGACTTTTCTTCTTCTTGAAGACCCACCTGCAACCAATTGCCTTTCGCTTTTCTGATAGTTCATTAAGGTCTCATGTTTTATTTTTTCGCATGGCCTCCATTTATTTTCCCATAGAGACTCACCATTGACTGGCTTCATCGATCTCACATGCCTCACGAAAAGAAACTGGCTCACCCTCATATGTTAGGAAGGTATAGGATAAGACATAGTCGTTATGCCTCACATGAGCATTTTTAGGTATAACAGATCTTCTTAATTCAAGATCATCTAAATATTCTTCAAGCTCTTAGATAATTTCATGTTCTTGTTCTTGACCACCATTTCGCTGGTTCGCATTGGTGCATTCTACCTCAACAGGTTTTGCATCTAGCTTATCTTTCTCTTTCTACATGGAATTTTCATTGAAAATAATATCTCGGCTAACTATAACCTTGTTGTCAGCAGGATCCCACAATCAGTATCCCTTTGCACCATCAACATAGCCCACAAAAACACATTTCTTAGATTTTTCATCCAACTTAGTTTTTTTTCTCTTTTGGAATCCAATAATATGCATCACGGTAAAAAACACGAAGGAAAGAATAATCAACAAGTTTATCCATCTAAACATCTTCTGGGATCTTGTAGTCAATAGCAAAACTAGGAGACCTATTGATTAGCAAACAAGTTGTACGAACTGCTTCTACCCATAAACATTGCTCTACCCGACAATTCTTAACATATACTTGACACGTTCCATAATGATGCGATTAATTCTCTTAGCAACACCATTTTGCTGAGGTGTTCTAAGAACTATCAACTGCCTAGGAATACCATGCTCACTACAAAAATTATTAAATTTATCAGAATAAAATTCTCTCACATTATCAGTTCTTAGACACTTGATGCTCTTACCTTTCTATTTTTCTATCAAAGCCTTAAATTTTTTGAAACAATTGAAGGCTTTTGATTTCTTTTTCAGCATATAAACCCACACTTTTCTTGAAAAATTATCAATAAAAGTGACAAAATATGCAACACACCCCAATTCCCATGCATTGGAATGAATCAATCCAAAAAATTCGTACTTTTAGCGATGGATAAAGCAAATGGCAATTTGTTCTACTTTTTAAACAACCACGACTCACAAAAATCTAAATTAAAAGATTTTAAATAAGGGAGAAAGTTTTTATCGAAAAGTACCTCGAGTCCATGCTCACTTATATGACCCAAATGTGTGTACCACGTCAGGACATAGTCTACCTTTACAATATCAGCTTCTCCCAAAATTGTTTCACCAACAAGTCTGCACAAATTGCCTACTAACTCTTATTTCGCAACCACTAGTGCTTTTTAAAAAAAATTTAGACATTTATTTTCAGTTGTAAATTTGAAACCTTGCTCATCAAATATTTCCAAGAACAAGAGACTCCTTCTGAGACCTGGAACATGTCTGACACGTGGGATGGTGCATATGCCTCCATTGAACATTTTGATTCTCACATCTCTAACTCCCACTATTTTACGTTAGTCATTATTTGCCATGTAAACAATACCTCCAGCACATGGTTGGTACCTATAGAACCAATCCTTATGTAGAATCATGTGAAAGGATGCACCTGAATCAAGTAATCAACACTGCAAAACTTCATCTCTATCAACAAACAAAACTTCCCCATCTTCAAAAAAACTCAACATCTTCTACTAGATTTCCTTGTGAACCACTGGAACTAGGTTTCTCATTATAACAAGATTTAGAGGCTTCCTGGTTCCCTTTCTGTACCTTACAATCTTTCCTCATATAGCCTAATTTTCCATAACTCCTACACTTCACTTTTTTATACCCTATTGATTTGGACCATGATTGATCTCTACGCGTAGTTCTCCCATTGATCTTCCCCGTACTTCAAGCACATTCTCAAAGGAATCTTGACAAGACTCCTCTGTCAGAAGTGATGAGGAATCAAATTCAAGAGATTTCGTACTCCTAAGATTCATGATTAATCCATCCCAAGATTTTGGCACATAACAAAGTAAAATAACTGCTTTGTCTTCTTCATCAATCTTTACATCTAGTGACATCAACTTGCTGATCAAAGCATTAAACTCATTTGAGTGTCATTGTAAAGATGAACCATTACTCATCTTGATATTGTAAAATTTCTGACGAATAAAATTTTTATTAGGAAGGGATTTACCTTCATAAGTATTTTTCAGCTTGTCCTATAAATCTTTCGAGGAAGTATTTTAGGAGACATTGAATAAAACAGACTCAATCAACGTAAAAAAAAAAATCTGCCCTGGACAATTCATCATTCTCATCATCCATATTTTCCGGATTATTTTCTTTGCCTTTTAAAGCCACAACACAACTATCTTTCACCAACACCACATGCATCTTTAATTTTCAGGTTGAGAAATCCAAACCATCACATTTTAAAATTTAATACCAGGTTGAATTTCCTTCAACCATCTTCAAATTGTACAGGATAAAAACAAGATTTCGAAAAAATAAGGAAAGAAAAATAGTGTAAAAAAAAAAAATACAAAGATTTACATAGTTCGGCAAGTTGCCTACGTCTATAGGCAATAAAGTTCTCCTCCACTAATAAAAAAAACACGATGTAAGTATAGATAATAAATAAAAAAAACACCATATAAGTATAGATAATATGAGAGATTACAAGTTCTCTCTCAAGCCCTAAAACATGGTCTTTCTCTCTCAAGAACCGTCACCCAAAAAGACTAAATAACTAACCCTTCTCTCTTCTTTTTTTTTCTTTTTTTTTTTTGCGTTTACGTGGCTTACTGCTATGCAACGTGCTTTCTTCCACTTCCGCCTTTAAATGTTCTTCCTCTTTAATTTTTTTTATCACATGGTTGCCTGCTCCATCTCGAATGCAGCGAGAGCTAGGCAAATCTCCTCATCTCCCAATCACCATCATTGCATTGTGACTCTGGCACAACATTCTTGTTTTCTTTCTTCTTTGGCATTCATCACTAAGGCTTTTGCCTTTATGCTATTGTTATCTGCCCTTTTTGAGAGGGCCTAGCTTTAGCGCAGATTTTTATTTTTCCATGGGTTTCTGTAAATGTCTCCTCACTTTCTTTTACACAAAGCCAAGCCGTGTCGATTATCTTGCTAGAGACTCCTGACTAATCATTTGGTTCACCAACTCGGTTAATCTGTATTGTGTAGGCTTGTACCATGCTCTATAAACACCGGTTTAATCCAAGAGGATAATCAACCTAAGCATATGCTTGTCACCGATATGCAACTTCTGGCCAGACCTCGTTACACTTTGTTCCCTACCTTAACGAAATATTGAGAAATAAAGAATGAAACCCTTGTCAACCAACCTAGCTCGTTCTTCAACAATTGCAGTTAGCTTGCTCACCACGAGAACAAGGACAAGAGCATGTCTTGTGCCTCCTTCGGTGTCTTTGTGTATAATGTCTCTGATCTTCGACTTTCACAGGGCTTCTCCATTTACAACTTCTGCTGCCAGAGGGACAATGTCCCTGTCATTTACTGTCTCTCAAAGATCTTGCCCTCATAAATACGATTCTATTCATGAACTCCAATTGATGTAGTTATGATTATCGGGCTTCTCAACCCGAGCCAATAAGCTCCTATTTTCTGCCATGTCAATTCTATTTTCTTCGATTTTGATACTCTACTCTTTTAAGAAAATAACCGAAAATCATGAATCTTACTTTGATACTACTTGTTAAATCATGCAGCAGAAAATTACCCGCACCAGCATTTATCAACCAAGAAAAACACAAAAAAGTGCCCAGAGCGAGAAACAAATCACAGGGTGTATTAAAGAAAACTTAGTACAAAACTCACATCCACATGACACAGACCTCTAGATCTAACGGATCATCTCTTAAATGTATTTCACTTGTTCTCTGCCAAGGGCATGATTCTACTCTTAAGTGTAACTCTTGAGAAAAAAATCCATAGTGTTTAATCTAATCCAAGACACTCAATGATGTCAATCCAAATCCGTAAAATGATAAAACATTTAATACAGATAGATAAATGAAGGGTGTGGTTTGTATAAGGCTTAACCCCTAAACAATCAAAGTAGGGGGCAACTTGAAATAGCGTTGAAAGATTTTATTTCAGTATTTGAAATCTTAGTGATGGACTGAAAATTTATTTTCATCTTTAATTATAAAATTTAAAGCTTCAAAAACAGTGTAGACCAAACATATCTATGAACACTTGATAATAAAATTGAAAATTGATGGTCTAGAATAGGCATTACAAGATGAACTATTTCCAAGACTTGAAATTCATTTGTTTTTCTTACATTCATACATCTTGTGGCCAAGATGATCGATTTGAAGATTTTTTGGCATCAAAAAAACCTCTTTGAATGTATTTTTGAGGTGCGCCTTAATTTGATTGTTTAGGGCCTCACCCTTATATAAACATTTTGAAACGTAATTTTAGACCGACCTCTTGTCATGAAAGAGTCTCCAAGCTTTTTCAAATCAGGACTCTTATCCTTGTTTTCAAACCCGGTCATTCACGATTCAAATTCTCGAATGGGATGCAGAATCGGTCAAAGACCGTTAGGTTCTAGGATGATATGAGTCTCAACACCATTTCCACTAAAACCGCCTAGTTTATACTTTTTTTTTTTTTGAAGCCTACCTAATATTTTATTGGGTTCCTCATAAATTCTTGTGCCATAAATCTCTATATTAGATTTTTGTTTTATTTATTTTTGATATTTTTTGGATCGCGGATTTGGACCGATCTAGACCAGTTTGGATTACTGATCCAGCGACCCAAACAAATCTATGATGTCAATGATCCACCGCACCAATCCAAGTTTTAATCAGTGATGCGACTCGGCCAAATAATATACATGTTATAAATCATATCCATTATCCAGATTTCAAAGGATCCTGGTGGGCCCATAGGCGACTCGGCCTAATAATTCAACACTCAAATTGAGCACTAAGAACTAAACTAATGCTATCAAATCCGCTTTGGAGTCTTCTTCAGATTGGTGAGAAAAATGAAGCAATTTAGTTATTTGGCCAATTCGGGAGAAGACTTCAGATTTTTCTAAAAAAAAATTTATATATTTATATATATAATATATAAAAATAATAGAAAATTTAAAAATTTAAAAATTTAAAAAATAAAAATATACTTTTATATAGGGATTTCTCTTCTGACCGAAGCAGCCCGAAGTTTCGGCCGAATTAGACCCGAAGCAGACCGAAACAGACCAAAGCAGCTTGAATCTGGCCGAGGCCGCAGCACCATGATTCTCTTCGCTTCTGTTTATACTTAAAATCTGAAGGCTTCGGCCTCTTTGGCCGAAACTAAGCGAATTTGATAACATTCACTATAACACATCTCCAAGACACTACAACTAGCATAAAGTTCAAATTAACGGTGATGATAGCGTTGAGATTGAGAGTCATGGGTGTGGTTTGTATAAAGCTGAGGCCCTAAATAATCAAAGTAAGGCATACCTCTACAGTGTGTTGAAAGATGATTTTCCAATAGCCAAAATCTTTATGACAGCTTGAAAATTAATTTCGATATCTAGTTATAAAATTTAAAGCTTAAAAAATAGTGTAGATCGAATAAATCTATAAACACTTGAAAATATTGAAAATTGACTAAGGAAATAATACATTACAAGATGCACTACTTTCTAGACTTAAAATCGCTTTTTTTCATCTCTATACATCTAGAGGTCGAGATGATTGATTTGAGAGTTTTTCGACAATGAAACTTTCTTCTTCTAGTGAATTTTTGAGATGTGCTTTAATTTGATTATTTAAAACCTCAACCTTATATAAACCTTTTTTATTAACTTTTCAAGTTATATAATTCTCTAGCTATTTCTCTCTACTCTCTATCGAACGCTACTGTGTAACTCTTCTCTCTCTAATGTGTCATTTCTCTCTTTAACTCCTCTTTATGTAATTGTGACTTCTTTTCTCTATCTACGTGTGCTCTCTCTCACCATGTCTTTTGTCTCTGTAACTCTTTTCTCCCTCTCTATGCCCTCTAACTCTCTCTCTAAGTGTGCACTCTTTCTATTGTTGCATATCATCTCTCTTTTACTCATTTTTCTCTAATTTTGCATTTTCTCTCTCTAACTCCACTCTATCCAGCTGTGTGCATTCTTCCTCAATATCCTCTCTCTAACTATGTTATTTCTCTCTCTAATTATGTAATCTCTCTATCTCCTCACTTTCTGACAGCGCATTTCTCTCTCTAGTTGTTCCTCTCTCTCTCTCTCTCTCTAAATTCTTTATTTATCTGTAAATGAAGGAGTGGTGTATGGACATAGTAGTGAAGGACGATTGAGAAGGGCTTATGGTCCCCTCAACATAATATCCTTGAATTGACATATCCTAGAAATACCAAATTTGGCTTTTTTTTCCAATTAATTGAGATATCCTAGAGTGTCCCTTTTTTTTTTTTTTTTTTTAACGTTCTAGAGAGGAGTCCTATTGATTGCGATATCCATGTTTTGGGGACCAAACGAGTACCAAATGCAAATTGTTTTTTCATACCTTGGATATGCAAATCCTAAAAATACATGTCCATGGATGCAAATGGGTAATTGTTATTCTAATTTGAGAATCATGTTTGAGGCATTGAGCAAGATTTTGAAACAGTAATAGTTGTTAAAAAGAAAAATGGAATTTTATAAGAACAAAAAATAATAAAAGGACTGGAAAAAGTATCATGAAGGAGAAAATAAGGGAAGAACAGGAAAGGAAAAGGGGTAAAATTTTTTAAAATACATTCCCTTATGTTTTCATAAAAAATGGGTTTTTTCTTATATAAAGGCATTTGATATAGCTATTTACTAGAGGGAAATTTATCAAAATACCTCTAAGAGATCAACAATGTAACATTTTACCTGATTGCAATTATTCCAAGTAATCATCACTTGTATTTTGATTTTGATGAGCATTTTAAAATTAAATCAAAAGACATGCGTAGAATGTTAAATAACCCATCTATCAAGGGTAGTTAAATAAATTTCCCTTTACTTTATGATAGTCATCATTTTTCTTTTTATAAAAATTATTTTGCTATTAAAAAATGATAGAAGGCGTCTAGCTGTTGGTCATTAAGAATGATGTGAGACTTTGTAAGCCATAATCTCGAAGTATTTTCCTACAGTGAAAGTAATTAGCAGAAAATAAGAGAAAACAAAGAAATGAAAGAAGGGCCCTAAAGCAACAAAAGATTATCTTCAAAGGTACAAAAAGCAAATATCAGCCAATTTCATAGACTTGAAACTCATCTTAGTCAAACAAAAATACACGCTTCCCAAATTATTCCCATAGAGCTGGGCCTCCATCAATATCAATTCACACCAGCTTTTGGTCCCTTTGGTGTGACACCTAGTTTGAATAAGGAGGTTACAAAAGGGGAGGTTCAAACCTTGGAGTTGCCCCTCAAATTTAACATCTTCATCACCCAAATTGAGACCTCAAGAATAAACCCCCACCCATTGATGTGTCACCAGTTCACACTAAGTTTAACATAGCCATCTCCTCAAAAGAAAAACTAGTTTGAAGACCTATAGCAAAAAGAAGAAAAAAAAAGACTTTAAGTTAGGAAATTTTTGGGTTAAATTTTCAATATTCCAACAACCAATATGTTTCCCTCCAACAACCAATATGTTTCCCACCATGCCAAAACTTGAAGGGCTAGTTTGTTTGAAAGATTGTATTCCAAGGTTCTAAACTTTAAATTGCCGTAAACCTTATCTAACTATGACTTAGTAATGGACTCAAGGTATAAATGCTTAAAGTAGCAAGTGACAAACATGATGTCTCGAGTTCCATTCTTAATAAAGGTATAAAATCCTTTTCCACTAAACTACCCACAAAGACTGCAACGTAACCATAACCCCCAAAAACAAAAAGAATAAAAGAGGAGAAAAAACATAACCATAACCCTCAAAAACAAAAAGAATAAAAGAGGACTAGCGATTGATCTAAAGCCCTGACCGCCCCCAGTAGACCAAATTTACACCATGAAGTCATTGTTATGGTAGTTGATGCGTGGCCTTTTGCTCTCATGCCTCACTATAGGGGGAGGGCCAGGCTTGACCATGATGGCCTTGAGCGTGTCTTCTAAACAACTAAGGCTAGTCTCAGAATGCTCACGATCAATAAAGAACACGTTCTTTACTCGGCCGCCTAGGGTCGTGATCTCGGCCCTGACTGTGCGTAGCCTTAGGGCCTTGAAGGCATTTGTGAGCTCGGAGAGGAGGCCCGGCCGATCCTCACAACATAGAGTGGCCATTATGAGAGAGGATGAGGGCTCGGGGTGCACCACTGTGAGCTCATCCGCCTCTCCGGGAATTGGGCCATGGCCCTCTGTGCCCTTAGCATGTTGCTTCAACTCCTTCACGTGCCGGACCACCTCGGCTAGAAGGGATGCCTTGTCCGTCTGTCGACAACAAAAGCTTATAAATTTAAGCTTCAGTTGGTTTTGATGCTAATAAAACATTTTTTCAAAAAGCATCTGTCAATTATATCTGCTGTAAATACTCCTTAATTAAACATTTTTTCTAACAAATTTTTCTTCCCCCAATTATAAAGCCCAATATCTCTGCTAGTACTCTTGTTTTTGGGGTGAGTTATTAGAGAGAGCACCCGTACCCTTTGTAAGAATTGAGATGGCCCATACCCTTTGTAAGAATTAGCCTATGACGTAGCATTGTAAATAGTCAAGCGTTAACCACTTAAACCTGGGCTCTTTTCTTAGTATTGAACAATGTTTTACTTGTTCAAGATGTTCAATTTCCTACTATAGGGCGCCGTATTAATTCTCCAATTATAGGATGGGAATTAAGTGGTACTTCAAAAATGCTTCAATGGCAAAATTTAGCTTATTTGATCCAAATTACCAATGATTTCCGGTTCAAATGTGGCAATATTTGGAACTCTCAGTTCCAAAAAAAACCCACTAAAAAGACATGGTGTCATATTAGTTCCAAAAAAAACCCATTAAAAAGACATGGTGTCATATTCAACAGTTGCTTTTTTGGGTTGCCAGTTATTATTATCGTCAAATCTTTTTTCCAACTAATTAAGATCAGCTACATGAATCCCACTCTGCTCTATTTCAGATTCGTAAAAATTTTTGGCAAAATTTTGGCTGCTCACCTAACAGCCCACCTTTTTTACCCACGCTTGGAAAGGGTTAAGGGAAAGTTTAAAATCCTGCCATTCTTAAACCTTTTAGTTGAAAAAAAATGTAGAATGCGAAGGAATAAAATGAGAAGGATTGAGAAAACTATCATATACATTGCATCCATTTTTATTTATAATTGGGTGGGTTAGCAGGCCTTGGAACTTTCACATGTTATGTAAAATAGTAAAATAAAAGTAACAAAATTTTTAAAAATTAATACATTGCGCGTATATAATTCCCTTGTAAATTTAAACAAATAATTATTTGCTAAGTAACAGGCTTAGAATCAAGATAAGAATACGAGCTACTGGTAGCATGGGAAAGAAGTGAGCTGCAAAACTCAGCTCGGGCTAGGGACTATGCGCTTGAGCCTGAGTAACTCGAGTGACTCCAAGCCGACTGGACCAAGTCATCCGCAAGTGCAAAAAAGATTAAAATTGAGAAAAATAAAATAAAAAATAAAAAAGTACAAAAGAATTATTAAAATAAAGAATGAGTGAAAAGAAAACATACAATAAACACCTTTCAAAGTCTAAAGAAGATGTATATTAATATGAAAGACCAGAAAATGATAAATTGATATTGCTATCCAAACCATACAAAAGTACAAAACAAAACAGATTTTCAAAAAAGAAAAGAAGAAAAAGAAATAAAATGAAGTTTTAATAAGCTTCGAGAAAACCGTGAGTGGATTCTAAATCCAATCACGTCAAGATCGAAAGGACGAAGATTGCTTTTAAAAAGCAAATCTCAGGGCCATGTGAAGAACTACTATTTTCTTATATTCCGATATATTTACGAGTCCTTCATAATATTCTATAAGTCAAAATCTCAAAAGTACCAAATATTATCATACTCTCCTTCATTCTCTTCTACGTATTTCCCATATTCTTTCTTTTAACTTGGAAAGTATTTTCGTTTTTTTTTTTTTTTTTTGACGTTATTGGGAACAATTGGATTTCACTTCCGAGAAACAGAAAGAGAGAGAGAGAGTCGGTCTGGTGTGTGGTGTGTGTGTGTGAGAGAGAGAGAGTTGTCTTACTTTGTGGGGTTTGGGTGTGAAGAGAGAGAATCTGTGTTTGTTTTAGATGCATGAGTTTATGTGAGTGAGAGAGATTGAACTTATTTGGTGGTGCTTACTTTGGTGGTGTTGGGAAGGAGGTTTCGGAGAGTGTTGAGGTGGGTATTGATGCGTTCTCTTCGTCTTCTTTCGGCATCACTGTGACTCTTGGACGCAGCAGCTGCTTTCGCCTCCTTCTCTCTCCAACAAATATTCACCTTCTCACTGTTATTATTATTATCATCATTCAACAGAGTGAGCACCGAACAAGGAGAAGATGATGATTTACAGGCCAGCTTTTGTAAATATCGACCTTGGTCCCAACACTGTGTGGTGGTGGTGGTGGTGGTGGTGGTGTTGTTCATGTAGCAGTAACCGTCGCGCAAAGTGAAGCCGGGAGGAACAAAAGGAATCATTCCCCAACTCTCTCTCGCTCTCTCTCTCTCAATGCAAATCAGTTGGCTCTCTTCTTTTGTCTCTCTCTAGAGACCTGTGCTTCACGTAAAAGACAATTGGGCTCTCTCTCTCTCTGACATGTACAGTGAAGCTGAGCGTCACTTGCAAAGAGACTTCTCTCTCCTTCTACAGACAGGGTAGCCCTCTGTCTCTCTCCTCTCACTTTCAAAGTGCTGCAAAACAGTGGAAACAGGAAGGTCAAGCGCTTTTTTCTGTCTCATTTATGCATGCGTTCCTGGTTTTTGTCTGCATGTGAAAAAATGGCCAGAGGTATTTAGAGAGAGAACGATGAATTTTTAGATAGAGAATGTGAGAAGTTCACCAAGAAGAAGAGGAAGCGAGCGAAAGGTAAAACGCCTTTGATCTCTCTCCTGAAACATTTCTGCTTCTGGAATTTGACCAAATAATGCCCCAACCTTTTTCTCATATTATCCAAAAACCCCCCATGAATAAAATCTCCTTCCCAATGCCAATTTTCGGTCCCAAAATAACGGCAAAATCTCAACAATTCTCGATAAGCTCTCGGAGCAAACGCTTACAAATGTAAAACCCTAGCCTTCATTAAACTCGATTCCTGATTCAAAAAACTCAGAGAGAAAAGAGAAACTTACTATTTATGGTGATCTCTTTTGAATCGGAAGCTTTTTAGGAGCCATGTATCCTTTCCCCGAGGTTCATGCCCTGAACATTATATCCTGCAATCAAAGAAGGAGAAGCAAATGTTCGTCTTTAGAACGTAGCTCAGAGAAAGCAGACACAATTTTTTTTTGCCTTGAGTGGAAAGCTTTGACAGTTTTACAGGCAAACAGCTCTGAAACCATGCTTACTTCTTTCTGGGAAACTTCAGACACTCGCTTCTCCCTCTAATTCAAAAGAAAAGGTTTCCTGCCATTAAAGCTCTCCAACGCTTCTTTGAGACCGAACCAGTAAAGCGAAAAGAAAAGAGAGAAAGATGAGAGAGAGGGGAGGGGGGGGGGGATCTGGTAAGGGGACGAAAAGAAACACTAACGCTTTTTAACAGTCGCGGTTTCACGCTAGCAGGTTCGTAGTATTCTATCCCTACATCATCCTGTAAATACATATTTTATTAACCGAAAGAACCCAAGAGAGAGAAAGCAGAGAGAGAGAGAGAGAGAGGATTGGAAAATTAAGAGAGAGAGGGGAAGAGAGTGGAAAACAAAAAAAAAAGTATAGAAAGGGAACTCCGAGAGGGTATTATTTAGAGAGAGAAACGGGAGATTAATAATTGAGCGATTTAAGAGGGAGATAAAAAGAATGTAGCAAAATAAAAAGAAATAGTGATAAGGGATAAAGATGGAGCAGAGACTGTGAATTAAGAGAGAGAAATTTGACAGAATTGAGTAATAGAGTGAGAAAGAGGTGGCATTTAGAGAGAGAAAATTGATAGAATTGAGTCCTAGAGAGAGAAAGAGGTGGCATTTAGAAAGAGAAAGAGGTGGGTGGGATTTAGAGAGAGAGGTGCGGATGGGAGGAACGTGGAGCAATGATTAGCAGGCGGGGTTACGGCGGCGGCCGACAGCTTTTACGGGATGGTGAATGCTCGTATTGGTTTTGGTCGGAAATATCCCTACACAAAGCTGACAATACCCTCCACGTATCCCCTGCCGCTTTCTGACAATATCCTCCTCTTGCCCCCCACCCGTGAGGAAAATGGACCTATCATCAACCAAATCCCCTCCCTCCTCCCTCTCTTCCAAGTTCCAACCACTTTTCAATGGGGAAAAGTTTCACTAAATGAGGTTAGTTTGATGCCCAAATAACCTTAAGTTGATCATCTCGACATTAACATGCATGCAGATAAAAAAAAATTTAGATTTAAGGTATTGAAAATAATGTATTTTGTAATATATTTCTGAACCATCAATTTTTAAGATTTTTAAATTTTTATAGATCTATCCATCTACATTATTTTTAAAGCTTTAAACTTTATAAATAAATATGAAAATATATTTTAAGTCTATCCCAGTGATTTCCAGTCTTAAAACCACATTTCTTGATATTATTTGAAGGTAGGCTCTAATTTGATTGTTTAGAGCTTGGGCTCTATACAAACGGCACCCGTTTTCAAATCCTCGCCGATATTTCGTAGCCATCGAAAACCCCGTTAATACCATAACACCATTGTGCCTACAAATTTTAGGATTGTATAGTAATATATCAACCAGTATTTACCCAAAAAAATTATATACAAGGCTATTTATTTTTATACAATGATAGTATAATTATTCATAGCATATCAAATTGGATGACTTGGAGTGCATCACAAAGTTTGAAATTTTTTTTTCATGACCAACTACTTTGAATTATGACAATCACAAATGATTGTGACTTTTTGTATTAAAAATAAATAGCCTCTCCACACACTTTTTCAATAAATCCTTTGCCTCCAAATAATTGGATGTGGTTTGTTAAAGGGGTCATCTTTAAATATGAAATTGCAATCCATTATTCATATATTTGAAAAAACTAAACCAGAGTCCTATTTTTGGATCTTCTGCACTGTACCTTAACTTCGAACATGGCACCGTTTTTCTTCAAAAGCAACGAGTGTGAGCTGGCAGATGTTCAAGTCGTTGTGCTGTGTCAAGTGACTTGATCAAAGTGCAGGACATGTAGGCCAACATTCGAGATCGGTGTCGGAACCGGGTTTTTGTGTCCTCCGGTGAAAATGATAATAGAAATAAAAAATGGTTAGAATCATCCAATTTTTGGACCATAAACCTGAAAAGTTCCCCAC
Source organism: Amborella trichopoda (assembly GCF_000471905.2). The sequence goes on from NW_006497648.1 coordinate 79,075, forward strand.
TAGATGCAATTTGGATTAGAAAATTTCAATCCAAACTGTTATTTTTAAAAAAAAAAGGTTTCTATGTTTCCCCTATAACATAGAAGTTCTATCATCTCTCTACCATCCAACTATCCAATTTTGATCAAGAGAGTTACTCACCGTTCGATTTTAGATTCAACATCTCAAAGTAGTTTCTTTTTAGTTTTTTTTTTTACAAATTGTATGAATATAAAATTTGGTACGTGTCATCCTCTCATTGTGGAGCACCAATAAAAAATATTAAAAATAATTTTTGATAAAATATAATGACTAAAATACCTCTTGAAACTTTCAAAAGTATTTTGGTTATTTTATTTTATTGAAAATATTTTTTTTATATTTTTTGCTAATACGAGTTTAATAGAAGAATAGACGTACAAATTTTGTTGTAAAAGTAGTTTATAGAAAAAAAATTAAAAATAAAATGGACAGTTGGATAAATGGAAGGATAGAACATAAAAAGCTTGCCCATTTCTAAAACCTTATTTGAGATACTAGTAATGTGCCTCATTCACTGCCGGGTAGAAGTAAAATGTAGACAGCAAGAAAAGGTGTAGAACCTTGTTTTTGAAGAGACAACATATCCCATCTTGAATGTTGTTTCAACATGCGATCTGGACCGTCTATTTCAATGATCCATAAGTAAGGTTTTCAGTTTTTTTTTTTTTCAAAAGTTAAGGCTTTTAGTATTTTAGGAGCAGAAAAATACAATTAATGTTTCAAGAGCACCAAGTCCATTTTTGTAGGGGTGTAATATCCTTCTTTCTAGGGGTGTAAAGAGTGATTTGATATTATCCATTTTAGGGGAGAGAATGGGACAAGGTGACTGTGGTTGTAGCAGCAGCAGGACCTGCAACTACAAACATTCCCTCCCTCGCTGTCGACAACTTAACCAACTTTATACTTTTCACCTCTCTTTTGCTTTTTCTTTGAATCGTTATAAACTTAAACTTGAAGGGGAAAATGCACCAACATTGTTTTAAGGGTGTGGTTTCTTAATGTGGCAACTTTAAACAATCCAATTAATGAGCGCTTCCAAATTTTATCATAACATGTAATTTTAGTGTAAATTTTTTTTGGGATTATTTCAAAATCTATTTTTATATCTAATTATAAAATTTTAAATTTTAAAAATGATTAAAATCAAGTAGATCTATAAACATATGAAAATATTAAAAATGAACGGTCTAGATAATGTGTTGCAAGAAGCATTATTTCTGAGACTCAAAGTTTTTTTATTTTTTATATTCGTACATCAATTAGAGGGTTTTGCAACATTAAACCAACTTTTTTCAATAAATTTTTGAGGTGCATCTGCAATTGTACAGTTTAAGGTTGCAACTTTATATAAACTTTTTCTTTTTTTTAATATTATTGATAATAAGTTTAAAAAGGCTTTAGTAAGCATTGGGCATTGGCGGACATGTCTTCGCGCCTCCAAAGCATATTTAACCCTAAAAATATAAAAAGTGAAAAACGTTTCAGGTTCCTGATTTGAACGAAAACTGGACCTGTTTCTTAGATGCAAAACAAAATGAACCAAGGTTTAAAAACACGGTAAGGTAGCAGATCGCACCTCCGGGAAATAGGTACGGAACAACATATCCGCAGTCTAGATCGGCAATCCGATTTAGTGAACCGATGAATAAAAAATTAAATAAAGCTAAGGTACAAAAAATGAAAAAATTTAAAAATAAAATGAGACTGATTATTTGACAGAATAAGCCGGTCTTGTCCAAAAACTTGACCAGTTCCCGATATTTAGACAAAATCGGACCTGCCCCAACAATTGCCGAATTGAACGGTTGGTTAACCGCTTTTAAAACCATTGAAACGAACAAATCAGTTTCGAGGACCAAGGCTACATTAGAAAATGGGGTCTTTCATTTCATTAAAAAACTGCAAGAGCAAAAACAAAAATAAAAAACAAGCATTATTTCACAAAATATACATGAAAAAATGCACATGTGAATCAATCCATTATCTTGTACTGAATATATTCGAATATATAAAGGAAACGAACCCAGCACGTGGCACAAAGAACTAGGCACTCAAAAATCAAATTTGGGCATAATTTATGTCCCACGCAAAGTCTAATGTCAATGATGCCTATAATAAACCTTCATAGTCCATGTTTCTGACTTTATATAGGCAATACTTTTTGGTACCTAGGGCTGGCAACGACTGGGCTAAGGTTAGCAAGTCTCTAGAGGCCCGGCCTTGGTCTGGGATCCAGGCATGTACCGGATCCAGGTTGGGGCTAGTGAAAATTCTTTTAAACAATGCACAGATATAAGAAAAAATAGGGCCAAGCCAGCCATGGCCCTCGTTCTAAGCCTGGCCCTCGGTCTGAGGTGGCCCATCCCGGCCCCGGTCCATCGCCAATCCTATCGGTATCATGCCCAATGAGGCATGTGTCCTCAAAAGGAATGTAACCCAAATGGATCATGGTGGCGATAAGCGAATCCAATCATACAATCTGAAGTTCTTTGTTTCTCAGAGCGCAAATTCAGGGACATGGATTACAATTTTTGCAAACTCAAAAACTTTAATAATTGAAAGTTAAATTGAATTTTGTTTTTTGCAAAGGATCATTAGAATTTTAAGTGTACTTTTTTGGGGGAGAAAGGGGAAATGATTTCAGCTCATCTCACATACAAAACATAATGAGAAATGAGAAAAGGGGTGGGAAAGTGGTAAAAATGTTTCAAAAAATAAAAAAGGCCATTCTCCACAATTCTACCACCAGGATCACAAACAACAATCAGTCAGTATGCATGTAAACGACTTGACAGTCAACATTCATTTACCAGCATCATGCATGGAACAAAAACAAGCATACTGCATTTTAAGGGTCAAATGACGTTCGCATGTTAAAAACCAAAATGCGTTGAGCTTCTTGCACTAACAAAACCCTAAAGCAAAATGAAGCTCAATCCAATGGCTTCCCTGTACAGTATTTCAAGCAAACGACAACCAGTGAAACCCAAAACTTCAGGTCAAGTATTTTGCTTTTCTTCTTTCCAAAGGGCTTCCGCAAAACTTCAGGGAAAGCATATCCACATGGACATTGATTCATTCATAACCGCTACTTTAGCACCCAAAGAAATTCAGTGCGAGAAAAAAGGTTGGTTTGGCAAGAGAACCGTGTAAAACAGAAACCACTACCGTCACAACAGAACCATCAATTATTACGAAAAAGTCTGTAGTACTCAGGAACGTGAATTTTGGAAGGGAGACCCAGGTGGAGCAGTAAGGCCAAGGCAACGCATCATTTTCACTCGCCTTGTCCCTGAGTCATTCGAGCATTCTAAGCTTCTGGTTTCCTGGTAAACAAAGACAGCAAAGATATGTTTTATTTTTTGGTATGGTAAGAAAGAGAAAGCTCAGTTGATTCTTCCCTTTTGGGTAGTTCAGCAGTAGACTTGGAACTTGGTATGTGGTCTTGCAAAGTCAACAAATTAAAAATTCAAGCCCCCAAATCCTCAAGCTTAATATTCAGACCAAAGCATAAACTGAAGGACAATATGGGAGACGATAAGAAAATTTAACTTACAGAGGCTGCTTTAGTTTCTTTCTGATCCTGTTCGACCATGCATTTCTTTGGTTTCTTCTCCTTGGTGTAATCCTTTCCTGCACATGACACATCAAAGTTAGTTTGAATCATAATAGGTATGAAGCAAGGCAAGTTTATTGATCACCTTCCTAAGGTAACTTGCAACACAATGTTGAATGGTTTGTTTATCCTCGCCAAAACAATGCAAGCAATCGAGCCGGATAATAGGCTTAACGTCTCTTTCTCTCTCTCTCTCTCTCG
>NW_006497648.1:83108-99235 GCF_000471905.2 Amborella trichopoda
ACGTACGTACGTACGTACGTACGTACGTACGTACGTACGTACGTACGTACGTACGTACGTACTACGTACTACTACGTACTACGTACTACTACTACTCTCTACTCTCTCTCTCTCTCTCTCTCTCTCTCTCTCTCTCTCTCTCTCTCTCTCTCTCTCTCTCTCTCTCTCTCTCTCTCTCTCTCTCACACACACACACACACACACAAAGTCATTTACCATATCAATAAAGCAATTGTCTTGATACCATGGTGCACTATAATGTGGCAGGGCTGGGATCTTGTCATCAAACAAATGCAAAACAGAACCAAATTGGAGGCTTTCACCATTTATGAATACACAAACATACATATTAATAATTCAAGAAAATTCTGAGTGAGAGAGAATGAACGAAGGCACAAATTACATAACAAAGATAAGATTACCATGAAAGAGTGCACATGCATAGACCTTGAAAGCATATTCACTACCATGACAACGGAAAAAGTTTTATAACAAGACAACGGAAAAAGTTTTAAATTGCATGTCGTATAAAATAGCAAGCCATGAAAGTGCCTAATCAAATTCTTGGAAACTAAAGCTAATTTATGTCATTGAAGCCCATACTCTTTCCCTTCTTTCAATTATTCTACATAATCTCTCTTGACATATCTAGAATTCATGAGTGACTAGTTCCACATGGTAATAATTACAATTATGGTGCCATGGAACAACATATATTATTAAGGAAAAATATACAATGAGACCATTCACTTTCGTACAAGGTGGTCACAATTAATATTGACCATTGGATGTAAAATTCGGTGCTTGCATTTATTCCATTGACCAAGCTCAAAGTTCATAAGAAATGTTCTCGAAGTTTGTAATACACCCAAGCTATCAGATTTCATATCGGATTATTATAAGTAATTGTGACTTCCTTGTACCAAAGTCAAATGGTCATATTGTATACAATCCTTATTATTAACATATCCTTTATAAATCTACATGAAGAAAATAAAAGGAATTACGATGTAACAGAGGAACAAAGCCTAAAATGACACGGTTGAATCAAATAACAAACCTTTAGATTGGGCAGGTTTCCGTTTAGACTTATCACCAGCTTTGGTTTCAGCAATGTCCTAAATCATGGTACGGAGCATGGTACAGCATCAATTAATTTTTATTCGATATTCCACGCTCCATATGTGAAAGAATCTTGTACCGCAACCTATTGCACCAAAAAACAAGATACCTACCAGCTCTAAAACTTTTCTGAAGGTCTCCTTTTCACTGTAATTGTTTTGCTTAACAATCTGGATGGTGTGGCAGACAAGAAGCATGGGTGGATTGTTAAATAAAAGAAAGTTGGAGGATAAAAGATGTATGAATTAGGAGTATCAAGACATCAAAAAAAGTATTTTCTACTCATTGACACTAACATCTTCAAACTCAGATCGATCAATCATCGGATCCACCCATAAGCTGCAGGAACCATGAACTAGATCATCAGTAAGTAGGAAGATGTAAAACAGTAAATCATATAGAAATGCTTAATATCTATCAGATAGGAACACAGACTGGTCATAGCTTCCATAGAGCCGCACAAGAAATCCACCCTCTATTATGTCATTGAGTTTATTGCTATCGCATACCATCTTATCATCTACAACCTGATAAGCAAATCAAATTCACAGAGAATGATGACTCCATTCATCAAGTCTTGAAGATTTTCTTTTTTTTTTTGGGAAATATGTTAACTGAAATCTGATATGAACATTAGAACCCATCTGATAGCTTGGGTGTATATATTAATGAACATTAGAACCCGTCTGATAGCTTGAGTAATTAGGATGGGGTCTCTATATTAATAAATATTAGAACCCGTCTTCCACATAACACATATGTATGTCATGTTATTTAACACCAGTTAAAGATCAAGCATGAGTGGTAATAGAGCTCGTATAAGCTCATCAAATGTGCAAGAGATAGTTTGTGTACCTGTGCAGGCCACCATAAACCATCATGTATTTTCACCCACATCAGAACTCCCAGAGGTGGAGAACTGCGTTCCGCATCATTGACATCATGATTTGTGTTATTTCTCTTCAATTCCATATCTTGAAATCCACTACTTTTATACTGTGGTTTACAGACCACACTGGCTGTAAACCACACTGGCTCAAGCTAATGCCACTACTGCACCAAAATCAGAAAAATGTGCAAATGAGAAAGTATAACACAAAGTCACAATTTTCAGCATGGACATGAGTAAAGTTTCAGAAACCCAGTGTTATGCAAGAGCATTTTACGAAGTATAGCTAACCACTTCTTCAGAGGTTTTCATCAGTTCAATCCGATATACCTGATCTTGGTATCAACTCATGATTTACCCGTCTTGTCTTGTTGTGTCCTAACTGCAAGGCTAATAACATAGCCAAGGATCCAAGTAGTTTTTCTGATCTAGTTCAATATTTTGTACCATATACAATTATTATAAGAGATTTTTATAATTCATTCCATTTTGTCAGTGGAATGACTTTTAGAGCTTACGATATTGTCCAGTGCGGCATACTTGACCAATTCAAGAGAAGAGAAATACCAAGTTGGATTCATGCCTGTGAATGTTCAGCCTAATTCTCAATTATACTAAATGGTACCCCATGTTGTTCTTTTCCAAGCAGTAAAGGTACAAGGCAAAGGGATCCATTATCACCCTAGCTCTTCACCATTATAGAGCACGCTTTCAGTTGGATGATGGAAAGGGTCCAAAAACCTGTAATTTTACGGGGCTTTGCGGCAGTGTCAAGTGGGCCGGTAATACCTCATCACAATGTGCTCACAACACCATGATCTTATGAGACACATAGTGGACAACAAGTAGGTGAGATGTTTTGAGCTTGCTGTTTGACATCTTAGTGTTCCAAAAAACACCGGGGGGTGCTTAGGCAGCCGGGGGGTCCTGGCCACCCAGCGCCTAAGCTGCCGCCCAGAACCTAGGTTCAAGAAGACAGGCAGGGGGCAAGAGAATATGAGTATACATCACAAAATATTAAAAATCCCATAATCCAAAAAGTTCCAAACTAGCATAAATTTGTAATAGATAGACTACTAGCACAACCAAAATATATATATATATATATATATATATATAATCAATAAATTAGCAATACATGGAGTATCATACTCCATGCTTCATAGTTCATATCATTCCATAATCTATACTTCCATACAATGATACAATCATTAATGCATACACATAAGAGTAGATCAGTAGAAACTAAAAATTAAGAAAAAAAAAATATACAATCTAAGACTCAAAGTGTCTTCAGTCATCATAAAAAAAAGTAGGGTAAGCCTCATCATATGCATTGGAGTCGAGGCCATCATCATTCGAATCATCTCCCTCTTCAACATAACGCCTATCCTCCTCCATTTCTTCTAAATCTACCTCTTCCTCCTCTTCTTCTACCCCTCTCTATATCTGTGCAAATGAGGCCTTAGGAGCCTTGGCCACTCTACCTAGTGCCTCTTCACCCTTTTCTTGCTTTTTGTGTTTCACTGAATTCAAATATTGCTTAATCTCCTTCTTGATAGCCTTAGGAACATTTACACAGGACAACGTCCCTCTTAATATCGACAAGGTGTTTCTTGAAACAATAAATACCCTCTTATACAATTTTGTCATTCGAATTCAAGTTATGCTCGTACTTCCAATCTGAATCACCACTTCTAGGAGAAACTGGAGAAGATATTTCCATATAACAAGGCTCATGTTCTTCCTTTTCTGGTTTTATTAAATTCAAATATTGTCTAATCTCATCCCTAATAGCTCCAAGAACCTTTTTATAAGAAGCAACATTCCCTTTAATACCAGCTAGGTGTTTCTTGAATCGATTAATACCCCCATTGGTATCTTTTTCCACAAAAATTACACCTTACACAATTTTTATCATTTGGTTTTGGGTTATAACTATACTTCCATCCCAGATCACCACTTCTAGAAGAATCAAAAATAGACTTATCAAATGATAAGACTTTTGTTCATGTTTGTATTTTATCGAACTCGTATATTGCTTAATCTCCTGTCTGATAGCTTCAAGAACATTTTTTCAAGGGACAACATTCCCCCTCATACCAGCAAGGTGTTTTTTGAACGGGTTTATACCCTCGTTAGTATATATTTTCACCAAAATTACATATAATGCCATTTTGTCATTTGAATTTGGGTTATAATCATACTTCCAACCCGGATCATCATTTCCAAAAGAACCCAAAGAAAACATTCAAATAACAAATAAAATCTCAATTATGAAGATTTTTAAGTAACCTTCCAAATACTTCCCAAAAAGCCTCTAATAAGCTTAAAAAATCATCAAAATTAAATCTAAACCAAAAAGACGATGTTTGGATCGATTTTTCAAAACTCTGAAATACCCGATCAAAGTCTTAGAAATGTAAAAAAGTGATTATTGTTAAAAACATTTTCATTCTAAAGGTAAACAAAGGGGTTTAGGTCACACAATAACCTAACCCCCCTTTTTCTCCTTATTTAGGGGTAAAAAAGATGAAAAATTCTCCTCAACGAGGGGCATTTTCACCCCTAGGCAGGGCAGCTTTTTGAAACACTGCCCATTAATATGCAGAAGGCTACTTTGATGGGGGTGGATGTAGACCAATAGAGGTTTGGACAATGGCAAATTGAATTGGATGGCTGGTATGCTACCGAGTATTTGGGTCTTCCTTTATGCAAAGGAAAACCTCGAAAGTTTCTGTGGGGCAATGTCACAGAATGATGCCAAAGAAGACTTGCTGCATGGAAAAGTAATCTCCTGTTTCTTGGAGGCTGCATTACATTGATAACGGCCACTCACTGTCGTTCGTCTATTATGTCACCAACTTGAGCATCAAGTAGGGTATAAAGGCTAAAACTATATCATGGGCAATCATCAAAAAAGAATTCTAAGAACCACAAAAACAGACTTTCTCAATCACTGGCATTTGTTAGCTTGGTCCTATATACCATAAACAAAGCAACCAAGCAACTGGAACCCCGGAACTATCAAATTTAATCTTGATGGTAGTTCAGCAGGAAACCTGGCCCAACCAATGTTTGGGGCATTTTCTGATGACACAAAAATCTTACTCATTTCCTCAGAACCAGCAGGATGAACTGACTGTAATGAAGCTAAGGCTCTAGTGTTGCTACTAGCAATTGGCTCTTTGAACCCAAGGTGGACATCTGTAACTATTCAAGCCTTGAAGGTGACTGTTCAAATGTTCTTGCATGGGTGGAGACAATCTTTTTTCCATGGAGATTTGATGACTTTTTAGACAAATGTACAGGTACTCAAGTAAGTTTATGCATTCTTGGAGAGAAGCAAATATTTTAACTGAGTAGCTAGCTAAAGTGGGAATGCATAGGCAAGAATTGGTTATAGGTTATTCCCCTTAATAGACCTTTTTTTGTTTATTTTTTGTTTTCTTTGGGTTAATCTCGATAATTCCACATTTTGTACACGGCATTGCTCATATATCAAGAAAATTAAGTTAACTTATAGGTTTCAGATTCCAGGAACCCTTGCCTGCCACCATTACCTAAGAAGAGAATGTAGGGGCAATAACTGACTAAGACTCGATGAAATGAATATTCTACCAACTCATTTGGGTATCATGTTCAAAGACCCTCACTCATTTTCAGACTGTCCTTGTGCAACAACTAGAGGGCTTGAGGGAAGGTATGAACTCCAACATTGAGGAGGACAGGATATCAAGGAAGGAACTATGTAGTGAGCTTTCCCATAGCTTAGCCAGTAAGAATTTTCTCACTTCTCTGAGTGGTATTTTAGGCTTCTATGCTTACAATTTATCGGAACTCCTGACATGGGAGAATGAAACATAGGTTGAGGGTTGTCTGACAAACAAACTGTGAACATAGAGAACTCAAGATATCCAGAATCACTTGGTGACTTAATCATGTTGCCTTGTGCAATGGAACGATACAACAGCAAATAGGATTCCTTCACTGAGTACAAGGGAATACTACAGTTATGAGGGTCTACTCAACATGTGCATCTCGACAAGTAACATACAAGTACTAGAGACAATGATGATTTGATGGTTGTCAATCCTTGCTACCTACTAACAGAGCATATTCTTCATTAAGAACTCTCTTAGCTCATGTGTCCCAGATGTGCCCACAAAGAATACTCCTTTGTTCGAAAGATCATTACTAACTCAGCCAAGTGAAGCATTTCCAGAAAAGCAAATCGTTATGGATGTCTCAGAAGAGCATTTGAAGATGACTTAAACGCTATCTTGAACCACATCCTGAGCTGCCACTTATCCATATGGCAGACTCCATACATTTGTGACATAACTTTGAACTAGATTGATTTAGATGACATTTCATGGCGCCCAAGGTAATTGACTTTTGTAAGCATGTGTCCACATTGCATTGGATCATTTCTGGTTTTAATTTACTACAACTTTAAAAAGAAAAATTGGCAATTCAAAGAGTGATATAAGGCATTGTTTGATAAGTTCATTGGAGACCATAAAGAGTGACATTGAGTATTGTTAGCCAATGGGGTTGCTCGTCACGCATGTTATATTTCTTCTGTACATGATAGCTATTTTTATGATGCCTTTTCTAGTTTTAAATCTACTTCTGCTACATCTCTTTCTTCTGATCTCGAACCTTTTATCATAAAATGAATGGGGAAAATAATGACTAATTGACAAAAAGTCTTACAAGAGCAAATCAGGGTGTTACAATAGTAGACGGGCTTCAATTATACTTCCTGTTAATGGGCATCCATTTAGTGGGTTGATAAGGTGAGGGCCACATCATATGGGTCGATCGGAAGGTATAAAGATCATTTGGTATTTAAGGTCTACTAATCAGAGTATGAGATAAGCCATGAAGAGACCTTTGATCTTGTTGCTAAATGACCACACTTCGGATTTTACTAGCAGTTGCCACGGCTCCACCATTACAATTTGATAAGATGGATGTTAAATTGCTTTCTTAAAAGGGATCTTCACAAGGAGATACTTGTGCATCCAACCTAAGTAATAGCATCGATTTGTTTGTGGCCAATGAAATATCTTGTGTGATCTTAAACAAGCACCCAGAGTTTCATTTGAGAAATCTTTAGCAGCTACGACTTGTGGAATCCATGTAGTGTACCATGGCTTCATCAGCACTTCCTTGTTGAACATTTAGGCAGCAAGATTACTCTAATTCCAATTTAAAACAATATTATTGTGATTATCAGTAATGGTGTCTCCACCATATAACATCTTAAGCATATTTTGCAGCATCAATATCAGATGTCAAGTGTCGGTGCCAATTTTACAGACTTGAGGTTCCACATATATCTTGAAACATATTTGCGACTCGACATAAATACAAGTAAATGCTAGTTTCATGAGAACATTTTAGAGATTCCAAGACAAATGATCAACTTTCACACTTGATGTTAAGCTCTTATTAGAAGATCGTGATATTCTCACAGAATCAGCCCCAAAACATACTTTTATATAAGAGCATCACCTGCTCAGACACAATTAGTTGGTCAGTTTGTTTAGCCTACGAGGATCACATACATAACTAGTTGAACACGTCAGTAGAATGATAATAGTATGGTATTATTGTGAATGACTAGTGATTTTTTCATCAAATTTTCAACTAACAACATATGCAGCGTACAGAGAAATCTGTTTGCGAAGAAGATTTTAGAAAATTAAAATGTGGCTTGTGAATATCAAAAAGATTCAAGACAATCTATATCTCAAGAAGATTCTCCAGTTCCTCCGCACAATAGAAATAAGCTACTATTGGCAAGTCGAATGTAGCAGCAGAGTGTACATCAATTTATTGTGCCAGTAGTTAGATTGTTTGCCTCCTATTTAGGTGGATCTCCGGATTTTCATTTCATCTCCTACTCCTATAGGAATGACATTATTGTCATCCATATTGCTTCTAAATCATATTCCATTACAAGACAAAGGCTATAGAGTTGCACTACCATTTGTAAGGAGAGTTACATGATGACACTGTTTGACCCTTATGTCACCTCTTCAGAGAGGCTACTTAGTAGTTTGCAAACTCGTTGATCAAAAATAGATTAACTACTTGGTGCCCCAGTATGCAAGGAATGATCAGAGTTACCATACTTTTTATGTGTTTGGTTCTCTGCACATTTTTGTAATCAAGCATATTTTTATCTTTTCTTAAATGGAAGTGCGCTATGCCCTCTTTGTTCATATATCTATCCAAGTTGTGAACCCATTTCAGTTAACAAAGTTAACTTCCACAAATTCTGACCTAAACTTAATATGAGGGGATAAGTTCACTCAATAAATCGATGAGATTAGAAAGAAGTCATCCATGAACCAAAATTGAGAGGATACCAGGGAAACTAGAATTCTCAAAGGGATGCTCCATAAGGTCATTTCCACATTGTGGAAGTAAAAGCACTTCCACATTAATAACCGGGGAGTATAAACCTATTTTTATTTTGTATAAGGGTCGTCTCCTGGTCTTAATCTACTCTTGTCAATATAGGCAAACCAAAGCAAAAAAAAAAGACGTAAATTTCTGAGTTGCTGACACACGTTAACACGTCAATCGTCTCTAGCAAACCAGCAAAGAAAGAGGCAGCATACCGTAGACATTAGCTAAAACACAACATGCATTGATTTTTCATAAGTAATCCAATCTAAGTATGAAGATAGGAAAGGTTTTAGGACCAGATGGTATCCCGATAAAAGTTTGGAAGTGCATGGTGGATATTAGCATATGTTGCATGACCAAGTTGTTACAAACTGTTGAGAACAAAGAAAAATGTCATATGAATGGAGGAAAAGCATTGTGGTACTTATTTACAAGAACAAAGGAGAAATACATAATTGTACAAACTATCGAGGGATTAAGCTTATGAGCCACAGTATGAAGCTGTAGGAGCGAGTGATCGAGAAACACCTAAAAGCATAAAACGAGTATATTAAAAAATAAGCTCGGTTTTATGCCAAGGAGGTCAACAATTAAAGCCATTTTTTTTACTTAACACTTGATTCAGAAGTTTAGAGAGGAAGAAAAAGACCTCCACATGGTCTTTATTGATTTAGATAAAGCAGATGATAGGGTAGCTAGAGGTGTGTGTTGGAAAAGAAAAGAGTCTCCAGAGGCTATATTAACATCGTGAGAGATATGTAAGAGGGAGCGCTAACTAGTGTGAGGACAACTAATGGAGAGACAAGTGAGTTTTCAGTGATAGTAGGCCTAAATCAAGGGTTAGCGCTAAACCCATACCTCTTAGTTTCGGTTATGGACAAGGTAACTAAGCACCTACAAGATAAGGTATTGTGGTGCATGTTATTCACGGACGATATAGAATCTAAAGGTTTTAAAATTAGTCAGACTAAGACAAACTATATATAATGCAAGTTTAGTAACAATACAAGCAGAAACAAGAAAGTAATTATGATTGATGGCCAATAAATACCTAAAAGAGGTTATTTTCGATACCTTGGGTCGATAATCCAAAAGAATGGAGAGATTGAGGATGATACCGTACATAGAATTAGAGCTTGGTGGGCGAAGTGGAGATGTGCAACCGGAGTTTTATGTGATCACTGCATATACCAATGAAACTAAGGGGAAGTTTATAGGACAGTTGTAAAACTAGCCATGCTATATGGGACAGAATGTTGGGAGATCAAGAAACAACATATCTATAGGATTAGTGTAGCTGAGATGAGGATGTTGAGATGGATGAGTGGCAAGACAAAAAATGATAGAATTTGGAATAATACATTCGAGGAAAATTAAGTGAGGCTTCAATTGACGATAAGATGAGGGAAAGTAGACTTAGGTGGCTGGCCATGTGCAGCATAGACATAATACAACATTGGTTAGGAGGTGCAATTTGGTCCAAATGGAAGGCTCTAAAGTGCAAGGGGTAGGCCCAAAAGGACATGGATAGAAGTAATGAGAAACGATATGATCACATATATTCTTACTAAGCCCCTGATAGAGCAAAATGAGATAACAAGATTCATATAGCCGATCCCAAATTGTTGGGATAAGGCTCGGGTGGTTATGATGATGATGAATGGATCAGCTATTATGATGATGATGAATCCCAACTAATTAGCAATCACCAACCAAGAAAATATAAGAATACTAATTAACAATCATGATCAAACATTTTTCTATGATCTTCCTGTGAGTATCTAAAGCACCATCCCTCCCTCCCTCTTCTGCTAATTTTATTGCCTACCCACTTTTTGACTTGGAAAATTGCTATCTTGAGATTCATAACCTAATCAAATTGATACACATAGGAAGCTAGAGTAGCTAAGATACTCCCACAACCAACTTGTCTAGCAAGATTCAATCCATTATTTTTGCATCCCCTAGCTCCATTTGGTTGCACAATTTCCAATCAAATTAGCATGCTGTTGAGATTTTTATATAGTTTCTATCACTTTCAACATGTTATTTAGCCAAGATACATATTTACATCCAAAATTATATAGTGCCAGCACTATGGCTATGGAGAGCCATAAATGAAGGATTGGCATTGTTTCAAAACGTGGACAGCCCAGCACCTAGGCGGTCCAAGAGGCCTGGGCGCATTATCCAAGCGTAGGCTGCCAAACTAGGCGGCAGTCCCTGGGTGGCCGCCTAGGCGTTATGGCACTCGCTTAGGCAGGCACCCAGCCCTGAGCGGCCGCCCAGGGACTGCACCCCACCCAGGGGCGAAAATGACTCTTTTATTAAGGGTATTATTGGGTTTCTTGAAAAAAAAAAAAGCTTTTAAGGGAGGGTTTTAGGGTTATTAGAAACCTAAACCCACAATAACGCATTTTAGAGAGAGAGAGAGAGAGAAACCTAAAAAAACTAGATTTTGTGGTTTTTATTAGATCAAAATGTTTTTCAAAGTTACGGGAAATGGATCCAAACATCACCCAGGTAGATTAGATTTAGTTTTAGAGTTTTTTTAATGCTATTAGAAGGTGTTTTTTAATATATTAGCACCAGAAAACCTCTCAGAGGTGGAAGTTTAGAGTTCGAGCAATCAAAGTAAGTGCAAAACTTTATTTTTTAGATTGCTTGTTTTATTTTGAGATGCCTTCTTCAAGATCTAGTTGAAGTAGAGATCCGGGTTGGAAATACGGATATAACCCGAATCCGAATGATAAAAATTGCATAAGATGCAATTATTGTGAAAAAGGTACAAAAAGGGGCATAAATCGGTTTATGAAACATCTTGCCGGTAGTAAGGGGGATGTTACCCCTTGTAAAAATATTCTTGAAGCTATCAGAGAGGAGATTAAGCAATATATGAGTTCTGTAAACAAAAACATGAACAAAATCATTGTCAATTGAATAGGTCTATTTTTGGTTCTGCTAGAAGAAGTGATCCGCATGGAAGTATGGTCATAACTCGAAACTAAACGATAAAAATTGTATAAGGTGTAATTTTGTGAAAAAGATATCAATGGGGGCATTAACCGATTCAAGAAACACCTTGCCAGTATTAAAGGGAATATTACTTCTAGTAAAGAGGTTCCTGAACCTATTCGGGATGACATTAGATAATTTATGAATTTAGTAGAACCAGAAAAGGATGAAAAGGAGCATTGTTCTATGGAAATATCTTCTCCAGTTTCTTCTAGAATTAGTGATCCGAGTTGGAAGTATGGTTAAAACCCGAATCCGAATGACAAAAATCGTATTCAATGTAATTATCGTGGAAATGATACTAATGGGGGTATTTACCGGTTCAAGAAACACCTTGCCGGTATCAAGGGTGATGTTGACCCGTGTGAAAATGTTCATGAGGTTACTAGGGAGGAGCTTATACAATATTTGAATTAAAGGAAGAACAAAAAGATAGAAAAGGGTCGAGCAGCCAAGACTCATAGGGCCTCATCTGCATATAATAAGAGGGAGATAAGAGAAGAGGAGGAAGAGGAAGATTCAAAAGAAACAGAGGAGGACGAGCATTACGTTGAAGAGGGAGTTGACTATGATGGCTTCGAATCTGATGCATATGATGAGGCTCACCCTACTCCCTCTGATGATGATGATGACTGACGAATGAAGAGTTAAAGACACTTGACTCTTGGTGTTGACTCTTGGTGTTGACTATTGAGTGTTAACTGTTGTGTCCTAGTCTCCTGGACTGTATATTTTCTGAATTCTTATATATTTTCTTTTTCTTATTTTTAGTTTCTAGTTTCTACTATCTGACTTTTGTTTTGTGTGTATCAAAATCAGACTATCAGTGTATACTTGTATGGTTTTAGCATTGTATGAAAATATGGATTATGGTCTTACGGACTATCAAAATTCTTTTCTCGACTTGTCCTCATTCATGGAAATATTAAATATGGATTACGGATAGAATATCAAAATTTTAATATTTGTGGTTAGAATATCAAATTTTTCCTCATTTGTGGTTATCAAAATTCTAACTTTTTTCTTTCTACTGGGCGGCTTGGACCCCCACGGCCACCTAGGTGCAGCCTAGCGCTTTTTAAAACACTGAGGAAAGGTATGTCGACAATGAGGGTCATGTACCCTCAAAGCTGAGAGGTAGAAACACCATGAAACTTTTAAATTGAGCTATTCCATGAAAAATCAAAATTTTTCATTCAAAAAAATGGATATTACTAAGGAGACACATGTGTGGAGTAATTGAAAAACCAAGGACTCAAAAGCCTCGTCTGTAGGTAGTAATATTACTAAAGACCTTGAGCGTCAAGACAACATTAAAGCAACCCATTCTTATGGTTTTTTTTTTTTTTGGGTTCGGATATTTTTGTCTGTGTGTGTGTGTGGGGGGGGGGGGATGCCTGTTAGGTGGAGAATGAAAAATTACGGTCATAACTATAATTGGTTCAGGAATATAACCAAGAATCTCCTTGGTCTATATCAGAATCAAGGGTGATGAAGATGCTGCAGAATTCATTATATGTGATACGGTATACTTCATGTAGGGAAAATCATGCATAAAATTTATTTCCATGTAATTTTTTGTCTCCAATTCATGAAACTATCACTTCCCAAAAAGGTAGAACAAATTAGACATGAGAGAACCAACTAACTAGAAATATAGGAATCACAACAAGCTCTTCCAACAAAGACTTAGAAAGCTCCCTAGATGCAACTATTTAGTATATTGCTCCAAACAATAGATTACAAAACAAATAAACTACATGTACAATAGACTCTTTCAAGTACTAAGAAATACGTATAATAAGCAACCTTGAACTGAACTACAAACATTTCATAATTCACCATAAATCATTTTAACCATAGAAGATACAGGAATGATACAAATACAAATTAAAAGACACCAATTCTTTTTATTCACAAAGTAAATCAAAACAGCGACAGTGAATTCATTAAAACCGAAAGACCAAGTGCTTCTCGCTCTCGAGTTACATGTAAACAAACCAAAAACCCATAACTAGTACAAAACCCGCATGAAATTGTTCATACTTCACTGTTTCAACATAAAGCCCAAGCAACGAACAATCCGTACCACAAACAAATAGAAGTGAAGACAATGAAAATTAGTACTGAGTTTCAGCTCAAGGCAAAAGCAGAGCGTATTTCACTACATTCAGTCCCAAACTCCACTCCTCTATGTCCTAACCCTCAAAACAGCAAAGTATGGCCCAGAAGGCCAGAAACTAAATGAATGACAATGCATAACCTAAAAATAGAAAGAGAGAGAGAGAGGGAGGTTGCCATGACTGCCGTCACATACTCACCACCCGAACATTAAAAACAATTAACAATCAATAGGACAACTCAGATAGAGCATGCAGCTTCCAGAACAGTAAACTCAGTAAATAACACAAAACCCCCAAAAGAACGCCTAAATATTCACTCATAAGCAGGTGCATGTAATCTAAATGCAACTATCTGACAAATTATTCCATTAAAATGCAAATCGAACTCTGAACACCATGAAACTTGGTCCACAGAAAAAGAAAGAAATTGAGCTCAGAGTCGAGAGACCCAAAAAACAGAAAAAACATAGAGACAGCGGAGATAAAGAGTTGAGAAGAACGCTTACGCAGTGATCGCGCGCAGTTTGCTACAGTGCTCGATAAAGAGAGAGAGAGAGAGAGAGAGAGAGAGAGAGGGGGATCAAACAACAGCGTTTCGTATTTCGTCAGGTAGCTGCGGTTGTTAAATGTGAGCTTGCTCTCAAGAATTTCCCGCTCCTCAATTGAGACTTACGTCTTCCTTTTGGTGCAGCGTGTATTGCGCGGCAACTTTAATTCGAGGAGGGTTATGCAGCGTCTATTTTTGGTTGGACAATCAAAATTTAGAAAAGTAAATATAGTTATGTTCTCTACTTTTGATATAAGTAGTGAATAATAACCACATTTACTTTGGATATAAGTGGCTCATAATTATTATTCACTATTATATTTGAAACTTAGTAATTGAGGATATGTTACTGTTGGGACGAAAAATCTAAAATAAAATTTTTTGAATATTGTGATACATTTTTATTAATTGAATTTCACATTTAATGGTTAAAAGTGATTTTGACCTCAATGTCAAAAAAATGATTTGTTTTAAATAAAAGTTTGTTTAGAGTTAACAACCTCTCAAAATACAAAGTTCAATGTTAGAATGAATTGTGACGGGTATATTTATCAAAAAATAATTTTTATTTTAAATTTTATTTTAATAGATAATTTAATAATTAAAGGTAAAATTGAAATTTAATCGAGTACCTTTATCGAGTAGTAAAACTTTCAATTTTATCTTTTATAAAAATAACAAAAATACCCCCATATATTTTGGTAATATTTATACAAGGAAAATTATTTCATGCGGCACGGACCGTATTTCTACATTTGTGGTCTTCAAGGTATAAAGCACCCATTTAAGATGCAAATCAGTGGTTCATCTAAATACAATTGAAACTAATGGTCCAAATATTTTCTTAATAAAATTATTATTTTTAATTTTAAAAATTATTTATTTTTCATAATCATGGTCTCCATGTTAGAGATTATTTATCCTTAAAAAATTAAGTCCAAAAATCCATCTCAAAAATAGATTTTCGAGAAGTGATTCATTTCTCCATAGAAACGATGTCCTATTGTGATTTCAAAAGTTGGTTCTTAAGTTTCAAATTTTGAGAAACGGTCTTTTGCTAGAGCGAGTAGATCTACACAGCATACAATACTGCCATGGGAACATGCTATACACTTTTCTTTCTTTTCTTTCTTTTTTTTTTTTTTTTTTTTTTTTTTTTTTTCATAGAGGTAATTCGAAGTTTGAAACAGGGGAGAGTCACTGAGACAATAAAATAGCGAGGACCGAGGCAAAAAGAATGGGAGTAGTATGAATTGATTCCAAGTTCAAATATCTATCTATACTACATTGTTAAGTCATAGCAAAGTCTAGAGTGTATGTAGGCCACGTAACTTTTAAATAAAAAGATTTAGGGTGTGCAATCGCTATGTTTAAGAGAGAGATGTGAAAGAAAGAGGGCTCCCAAGATCTGCTTGTGACCCATTATACAAGGCTTTAAATCAGTGTTTTAAAAAACGCCGAGTCGAACAGGACTCGCCCGGCTCAACTCGGAAATCGCGAAATGGGGATCGGATCGGTTAAGAAATTGGAAATCGTTCGGTTTTAGAGAGAATCGGACGATTCTGCACAGTGACTCGCCGAGTCACTGTGCGGTATCGGCGAGTCCGTGAAGAACACGGGTTGCACAGTGTTCTTCACTGGTTTCTTTGAAATTTGTCATTTTTTGATCATTTTTCTTGTTTTTTTTGGCATATGATTTAATTTGCAGGCTGTAAACAGCTTTATTCAGCTTTTTCAAGGATTAAATGGTTGAAAAATTTGGTGTTTTTGGATCACGAAAAATTTGGTGTTTAGGGTTTCCGCCTTTTCTGAAAGTTTCATGCCAAATAGGGCATGAATCTTTCAAAATTTTTAGGCATTTTGATCTTAAAGCTGTGAATCAAAACCTTTTGTTACTAATTTGTGATAATCGTTGAGAAAAACAGAGTTTCTTGGAGATTGAAGGCTTCGGTTCACAAAATCAGGTAAGAAGTGTGGGTTTTTTTTTTTTCCGCCATTTGATTTA
>NW_006497648.1:102523-115439 GCF_000471905.2 Amborella trichopoda
TTATCCCCTCGTTAATATTTTGTTCATTCATATATTTAATCTTATGAATTGTTCTTGCCCTTACAATGCTTTTTACATTTTAATCCAGCTGAATGGTGGGAGATATATGGTACTGATGCACCTCACCTAAAGAGGATAGCAATCAAGGTGCTCTCCCAGACATGTTCTGCTACTGGCTGTGAGCGCAACTAGAGTACGTTCCAATGGTTGCACACTACTAGGAGGAATCGACTCGCTTCTAAGAAGCTTCATAAACTAGTCTACGTTCATTATAATTTAAACCTTAGAGAGCGACAAATAAGAAGGAAGCTTGAAGACTATGGGCCGATAGACTTAGACACAATATTTGTCACAGACACAGCAGACCAATGAGTAGTTGAAGAGGAGGAGCCAGTGTTGCACAAGAGAGCGTTCCTTGAGGCTATCGGTGATGAAGATATTAAAGAAAGTGATGAGCAGCATGAAAGAAGAAGAAGCAGCCAGCCAATGTATCCACAATATGTCGGTGATATTGCACCTAATGAGGGAGAGTAAGAAGGGGGTCTAAGAGAAAATGAGAGAGATGATGATTATGAGGCCACCCTATCCCAGCCATATTATTCACATATCGAGTACCAACAGCAACAGTGTAGGGATGAGCACGACAATGCACGTGAGCATGAAGGATGGACAAGCTTCGGGGATTTTGGATTGGGAACACAACAAAACACTAACACTCAGGGATTTGGGAATAGTCAGATGCCCGCTAATATCGATGATTCGTTTTTAGATCGAATCAATGAATTGTCAAACGAATTCAATCAATGGCACCAGCGTGACCAAGAAGAACAACAACGTCGTCTATCGTTTTATTTTAGATCATATGTTACTAATTTTATGCTTTATTGTAGTCCATGTATGTTGATATACTTATTCCATGATAATTCTATGTTTATCCTTTTGTGTGATGTAAATTAAATGCTGAATGGCGGTTCATGCAGGGAAAGAACATATCAATATTCGCATATTCATTCAAAAACATGAAAATTCTTAATGGAGTACCCTCATTTCTTATTGAATTCCTAAAAACCAATATTTATAATGAATTTTAATAATTTTTTCGGATTTTTTGGAAGCTTTATTCTGACCGATTCACCCGATTCGCGATCCGGATCGCCGATTCGCCGATCCGAATCGGTTTTTTGGAAGCTCGATCCGGGTCACCGATCCGTTTTTTAAACCATTGCTTTAAATACAAGCGTGACGATTGGAAGTGCCGGTATATCTCATTTGTTGGGCGCACGACTCTTGTCAACTCCACCTTAGCAAATACTCCAATTTACTTTCTCTCCTTATTTAAATCATCATCGTCTATGTTGAAGAAATTGGAGTTCTTGATACATAACTTTTCAGCCAATCAACAGAATACCACATCGTTAGATGGGATAAAGTTTGCAGAAACACATGAAATTGTGGTGGAGAGTGAGTACGACACCGCGATAAGATTGGCAAAAGGTTATATTTTTAAAATATAGCTCAGATCAGAATGACTTATATCCCAAAAAACTATCTTTCGGTAGATTTTCCTCGACCGAAAGGGGATTAACCCCTTTCGCAACCTTTTTACGGTTTACAATAGAATGAAAGTGGGGGATGGTACACAAACTAATTTTTGGTTAGGGAAATGGCTCAACAACATGCCCTTGAAGGATTTGTTTACTGAAGTTTACAATTTGCGGTGAATAAACAAGCTTACATAGCAGAGCTTGTGGATGGGCAGGAACTGAAAGCACATAACATCGTAACATTTATTTGTTGCATAAATTAAGCTCTTTTTGCTTCTTTCCACTTCTAGACAGGATACACTAATATGGACTATCCCCTTCTAGTATTATTTTAGTTAGTGCTCTTCATGTTGAGGTCAGTAATGATAGAATCTTTGAGACAACCAATAGGAATACCAAAGTTTGGGCAGTTACATCACCAAAGCGATTTCGAGCTTTTCTATTGCTATTGGAGCAAGGAAGGGTTCTTACTGACGATCAATAAGAAAAAGAGGGGGGAGATTCTTGTTGATGTATGTTTCTTGTGCAAAAATGCGGGTGAAGATTGTCATCATCTTTTCATCCATTGCCCTTTTGCAAGGTATTGTGGTCTTGCTAATTGGCAATGGGTGATGCCGGAGAACATCATGGAATTCTTTGCAATTATGGCGAATTCTGGTTGCGGCAATTTATTGGTCCATCTAGAAAGAAATAAATCATTGAATTTTTTAGGGAGGTTCGCATTCAATCGAAGATGTCATTAAACGGATTATGAGGCTTACAATTCTATGTCTTCTTTGAATTTAATGATGTACCTGAAAGAGCTCTTCTTTTCCAATTTCGCGGACATCCTTCTTCATCGTCCTCACAATACTATGCGATCATCTCAATGAATTGCACCTCATCTTGGCTGGTTGAATCATAATTTGATGGCAGTGTCAGGTCTCAAACGCTCTCGGCTGGTTTTAGTGGGCTACTCAAAAATCATGAGGGCTCCTCTATTTTCTCATACCACAGTAGTCTCGCTTACTGAGACATCAATGAAGTGGAGTTAAGAGCAGTGCAAGAAGGAGTTTCAAGACGGAAAAACAACCATGTGTGCATTTTAATTGAGGGAGACTCGGCTAATGTTATCAATTGGTGCAAACATCCTCCCACAATCTCTTGGTGCTTGACTTCTATTATGGATAGTATTTCTTTAGCCAACAAAGGCAAGGAGGTTCAATTCTGCCACACGCTCAGAGATAAACGGCGATGTTGATTTTTTAGCTTGATCTCTCAGCTTCTTCTCTTTCTTTTCTCTCTCTTCCTCTCTTTCCCTCCTTTTTGCTCATCTCCCTCCTTTCTTTTTTTTCGTTCTCTTTTCTCTATTTGTATCTTGTAATTTCCTTTACTTAATAAAATCATTGTTAATGAAAAAAAAGAGCACGTGGAGAGAAAATTGTGAGAGAGATGAAGAGAAAATCAAAAAGAAAAATAAGTTTCCATATTTAGGGGGAGAGATAGAGGAACGTGAGAGAATGAGAAAATCAACAAGAGGGGTAATTGAATATTTATCTTGCTTAAACATGTACGTTCCTTCTAATTTTAAATAAAGATGGCATCTTCCCTTATGGTAATCTATTCCAAATGAATAAATATTACACATATAATGCCCTTTACTAGATATCTACAAATCTTAAGAGCTACAAGAAGGCCCCATAAAGTTTGTCTTCCAATTTTAGGAGGTTACTCCTAAAATTTGTACATGCCAATTTTGCAAAGAGCTATAATTTTTAATTATAACTTGAAGTAGCTATAATTATTTTTATTTAAATTATAATATATACTATAAATATTTTAACTTTGTAATAATGAAAAAATACAAAAAACCCCAAGGCTATACTTTCTATGCAACTTACACCCAACCTAGCTTTTTCTCTTACATTTTTCCCCAAAATACATTTTCTATGCAAATACCCCCAACTAAAAAAAAATGTTTAAACTACCCTCCCTTACTTTTACCTTACCCACACCTATCTCTCCTCTATCCCACCAAAATAGGGCTCCAGCACTGTGTAAGTACGGTTCGGTAGTAAAACCCTTTGTAAAGGTCGGTCCGACAGTTTCAAAAGGCAGTCCGACAATAGATGTTTGCGGTCCAGCAGCTACAAAGAGCGGTCCAGCAGTAAATGTTTGCGGTCCGGCAATTGCAAATGGTGGTCCGGTAGTAGATGTTACTGCATTTCAGGGTACCGACACTATGTAAAGGGCGGTCCGGCAGTACTCATTTTCGGTCTGGTAGTTGTCTTAGGGCAGTCCGGCACTTCAATTTCTGTAAAAGATGATCCGACAATGCGATGGTGCGCTCCGACAATGTGCTACTGGGGTTCAAAAGTCAACGTCAAATCTGGCCAAAATGATTTTTGTGTACGGGAAGGGCATTTCCATCTAAAAAAATGAACTTTTTTCTTGGGGGATATTTGTATAGAAAGTTCTTTTTGGGGAAAAAAGTGAGAGAAAAAGTTAGGTTGAGGATAAGTTACATAGAAAGTGTGATATTCGAGGTTTTTTGTAAGTTTTTCTTATAATAATATTAAAATATAATTAATATATAAAATAGCACTTCAAATACTTCTACCAATGTAATTATTACCCTATAGATTTATTATATCATGTTTTATTATTTTATTATTTGTGTAATATTATATAATATTTGTATATTTAATTACTTTATTTTCTATTGAGTCCTACAATATATTAGAAATATCTTCTATCAAAACATTTGTTATATTATTTACATGTTATGTTTCAAAACCTAAAAGTAGAAGTCTATGTTATAGAAGAGATGTATCATTATTCAATTTTTAATCCATATCAATGTATTTATCTCGAATTAATTAGATTTTATTATATATTGTTCTATTAAATGAGGTTATTGAAAGTTTCATGAAACGTGTAGGCCCCTCACAAATTATTCTCTCGTCAAGTTGAGAAATCTTGTCAATTATCTTAGAAGAAATCAATTTGTTGCTTGTGTTGAACACTTCTATAGTTTTTAATTAAATTCTTTCCACTCGTGACCGTACCTTGATATTGTTTACCATTGACCATGATTAAAACTTTAAATAAATGGAAAAATTTGTTAAATTATATTTAAGATATTACCTACTTGATATTTTATTCATATGTTTTGTAATTATACAAAAGGGAAAATATCTACATACCCCCTATTTTTGGTTTCTATCTCAATAGACCCAAGGATTTAAAATATATCTCCTAACCCCCTGACTAATTTAACCAACTTTTAACTATTTTTTAACCTTAACAAATATAAATGGTTTTTTTACATCAAGTGTTTGTTTTTATTCGTGTGTGAATCAAAGATGGATGCAAATACCTCTACATGAATGATTAGTTTGAATGGGGGTAATTGATCAATTTGGAAGGCCAAGATGGAAGATCTTCTCTATTCAAGAGACCTCTATTTGTCAATTTAGGGGATAGAGAAGAAGCTGAAAACCATTACTGATGATGATTGGAAGAAGTTAGACCAGAAAGCAATTGCTTGCATCCGGCAATGGTTGGATGATTCCGTGTTCCACCATGTATCAACAGAAACCGGTGCAATTTCCTTGTAGAAGAAATTGCATAATTTGTATGAGAGAAAAACGACAGAAAATAAGGTATTTTTTAATTAAAAAATTTGTAAACTTGAAGTTGAAGGAGAACGGGTCGATTGCGAAGCACTTGAATGATAGACAAAGCATTGTAAATCAGTTGGCGGCTATGAAGATGGTGCTAGATGATGAGCTGCAAGCATTGTTGTTGTTGAGTTCATTACCTGACACTTGGGAGACCCTCGTTGTATCCCTTATCAACTCGACACCTGATGGGGTTGTTATCATGAGCCATATTACAAGTAGTTTGTTGAATGAAGAAATGAGAAAAAAATTGTCAGATTCCTTCCACTCACACGCATTAGTCATTGAAGAACGGGGGAGATCAAAAAATAGATAAAATCATATCCGAAGCAAATCAAAACGGAGATCCAAGTCGAGAAAATGAGTGACGTGTTACTATTGCAATAAGCCTAGACATATGAAGAAAGAGTATCAGAAGTTCAAAAGAGATCAAAAAGAAGGAAAATATGGTGATAGAAACAAATAACATCAATAAACCACTGTAATTGCATTAGGTGAAATTATAATCTTTTCGACATGTGGTAAAGTTGTGTTAGTTGCAGCATGTGATGATTCAAATTGGGTGATTGATTCTGGAGCATTTTTCATGCTACGTCACATAGAGATTTCTTTACCATGTACAAGTCGAGAGACTTTGGTTCGGTAAGGATGGGAAGTAATGGAGTATCTAAAATTGTTCGAATGGATGATGTTTACATTACTACCAATACTGGCTACAAGTTGGTCCTCAAGGATGTGAGATATGTTCCAAACCTTAGATTGAATCTCATCTCAACAGGAATGCTTGATGATGAAAGGTATGAGTCACAGTTTGGTAATGGAGTATAGAAGTTGAAAAATGACTCTCTTGTTGTGGCAAGAAGCAAGAAATGTTGCTCTCTCTACAAGACAGAAACCCGGCTATCCAAAGGTGAGGTGAACACTGCCTTTGAAGAATCTCTATCCGACTTGTGAAATCAGCGACTTGGTCGCATTAGTGAGAAAGGTTTGGAGATTTTGGTGAAGATAAATTCTCTTCTAAGTCTCAAAGGTACATCCTTAACTCCTTGTGATCATTGTTTAGTAGGAAAATATCATAGAGTCTCTTTTTCATATGCTAAAATTAAATGAGATACTGAAATACTTGATTTAGTTTACTCTGATGTATATGACCCTATGACTGTGAAAACTCTTGGTGGTGCTCTGTATTTTGTCACTTTTAATTTTGATGTCCATGAAGGTTTGGAGCTTTGCCATGAAGAGCAAAGACCAAGTATTTGAAATTTTTCAAAAGTTTCTTGTCATGATTGAAAGACAAACATCAAAGTCCTTGAAATGCCTTCGCATAGATAATGATGGCGAGTAGACCTCAAGAAAGTTTGAGGAATATTGTATCAAGGACGGCATACGACATGATAAGATTGTTCCCTCAACACCGCAACATAATGGTATTACAGAAAGAATGAATCGTACCATAATAGAAAGGGTTAGAAGCATGTTTTCCTCAGCTAAGTTACCAAAGGAGTTTTGGGGTAAAGCTATGAATACGGCATGCTACTTGATAAATCTATCTACTTCGGCTCCATTGGAATGAGATATGCCAGAAAGAGTGTAGACCGGCAAGGATGTATCCTACTCACACTTGAGAGTTTTTGGATATAAGGCTTTCATACATGTACCTAAAGAGCATCGAAGCAAGTTAGATGACAAAGCAACCTAATTTATATTTCTGGGTTATGGAGATGATGAATTTGGGTACAGGTTGTGGGACCCCAAGGCCAAGAAGTTGCATAGAAGTCGATATGTGATCTTTCGTGAAAACTAGACACTTTCCGATTTTGATAAGAAGAAACCGCCAAAGAGGCTTGTAAATGAGCTACCAAAAGCACAAACCCTTTTTTCTATACATAATGATGATGGGCAGCAAGTTAAAGATGAAGATGACCAAGTTTGGGGTGGTCAGACTCCTCGAATGATTATGTACATGGTGATGTTGAGCAAGGGGAGCAGTCTCCTCAAGAAGAACCACCTATGATGAGAAGGTCACAAAGGAAACAAAAAGCCTCAACAAAATATCCATCATTAAAGTATGTCATACTCACTGAAAGTGGTGAACCATAAAGTTTTAAAGAAGCTATGGTACATGACTAAAATAAACAATAGAAAAAAGCCATGCAAAAAGAACTTGAATCCTTGCATAAGAACAAAATCTATGACCTTGTTGAGCTACTAAAAGGGCGAAAAGTTTTGAAGAACAAGTGGGTATTTAGGTTGAAAAATGAAGATGACAAGAAGAAAATGAGGTACACGGCTATGCTAGTTGTCAAGGGATTCAGGCAGAAAAAATGTGTTGATTTTGATGAAATCTTTTCTCCTATTGTGAAGATGACTTCTATTCGCATCATCCTAGGTCTAGCTACTAGTCAAGACAACTTTCTTACATGGAGATTTAAAAGAAGAAATATATATGGAACAACTAGAAAGCTTCTTAGTGAAGGAGAGGGAGCACATGATATGCAAGTTGAAGAAGAACATGTATGGATTGAAGCAAGCTCCACTATAATGGTACAAAAAGCTCGACTCTTTTATGATGAGTCATAGTTTTACTAGAACCACTGCAGACCACTGTTTTACCTTAGAAAGTATTCTGAGTCTTCCTTTATTATTCTCATGTTATATGTTGATGATATGCTTATCGTTGGTCAAGATGTTAATTTGATTGACAGCTTGAAAAAAGAATTGAACAAGGTTTTTGACATGAATGACCTAGGGGCTGCAAAACAAATTTTGGGCATGACAATCAAGGGTGATAGAAAGAACAAAAAATTGTGGTTATCACAAAAAAAGTACATTGAGATGGTACTTGAAATATTCAACATGAAGAATGCCAAGCTAGTCAATACACCATTAGCTGGTCACTTCAAGTTGAGTGCCAAGTTATCTCCAACTAGCAGTGAAGAAAAGAAGGAAATGGAGAAGATCCCTTATGCTTCAGCCGTAGGGAGTTTGATGTACGTTGTGGTGTGCATAATGCCTGACATAGCACATGCTACCGATGTAGTTAGCAGATACTTGACAAATCCAGAAAAACAACATTGGGAAGCTGTAAAATGGATTCTAAGGTATCTAAGAGTCACATCTAAAGTTTGTTTATGTTTTGAAAACTCATCACCCTTGGTGAAAGGCTATATAGATGCGGATATAGAAGGAGACTTGATAGAAGAAAATCTACTTCGGGTTACTTGTTTACTTTTGTAGGAAGAGCTATTTCTTGCCAATCAAAGTTGCTAAAAGGAGATGTGTCGCACTTTCAACTATAGAGGCAGAGTATATTGCTGCCACAGAAGCTTGTAAGGAGATGCTATGGTTGAAGCGTTTTCTTATGGAGTTGGGTTTGAAGCAAAATGAGTATGTAGTTAGATGTGACAGTCAAAACGTCATTGATCTGAGCAAGAATGCTACATTTTACTCTAGGACCAAGCACATTAAGGTGCGGTACCATTGGATTCGAAATGTCTTAGAAAATGGGCTGATGAAGATTAACAAAATCTGTATCGATCAAAATCTATCGACGAAGACCCAAAGGAGAAGCATGAGCTATACAGAGCTTTGGCAAACATGAGTGTCATGTGAGCATCTAGTATGTGGGAGCCCTCCTCATGGGTCTGTAGGGGGAGTTTGTTGGCGTGATTACCTTGTGGGCTCCAGCCCCATAAGAAGTGAAAGAAAAAAAAAAACCCCAATAAAAAAAAAGAAAGTTAGAGAGAGAGAGTAGGTTTTAGAGAGAGAACATAAATGGTGTTTTAAAAAATAAAAACAAAAGAGTTTTTTTTTTTTTTGGAGACACCATTTACAATCAAAGATATAGTTCTTTGAAGGCTCTTGGAGAGAAATAAATACAGGTTTGTAGCAAGGTTTTCATCACCGTTTTAGGCCATTCTAGATGTCATTTTTGTTATTGCTCATGCTCAACACTTAGCTAGAAAATAGGAATAGTTGGTGTGCTCTCCGGTTGCATCTCCAAGGTATTGGAAGACCATTTTTTTGGGGCTTTTTGAGGTAGGAAAGAGATGATCTTGTTGGTGCTTGTAATGTAGTTTTGTATCTTCTCCAAGTTATTGTTGTTCCCTCATTTGATTGTTAGCCTCAAGTTTTGGGCAAAAACTTGAGACGAACCTTTATTGTGACCCTCATTTGATTTTAGTGGATTCCTCCCTCGGATTTGCCCCGTGGTTTTCCCTTCACATTGAAGGGTTTCCTACGTTAAACCTTGTATTGTGATTATGCTTGGTAGAACTTTTCTTTTTGTGATTTGTGATTTCTATTTTCTTGGCACTTAGCAAATTGTCCTTTTTTTTTGGTATTTGCACAAACATACATCGTGAATATGTTTTGATCTTTGATTCACACATAGAAGGAAAAAGCATTACTTCCCAACAATTGGTATCAGAGCATTTGCACATCAAGTGTTTGTTTTTATTCGTGTGTGAATAAAAAATGGATGCAAATACCTCTACACGAATGATTAGTTTGAATGGGGGTAATTGGTCAATTTGAAAAGCCAAGATGGAAGACTTTCTCTATTCAAGATACTTCTATTTGCCAATTGAGGGGATAGAGAAGAAGCCGGAAACTCATTCATACACAAATATTGATTTGGATTGTTTAGATCGGTCAAATCAACGATTGGAAAATAGAACAAAAAACAAGAAAGTTGACATGTATATTATGTTGCATAAGAATTTTAACAAGTTATGTGCATTGGTTTATCAGTTACCAACGATGATACAGGAAATTCGATCCGAGTTGTTTTAACGTTTAAAACAAAGACTTTGTTTTTTAGGAGCATATTATGTTAATCTGTAAATTTTTTTAATGAAAATATATAATTTCAAATGAGAAGCCTAATTCTAGCTATTTCAAATCCATTCCCTAATTTTTAAAGTTAAATCTCAACAAACCTTATCATAGTATCATTTTCTTTTTTTTCTTGCTGGAGTTAATTCTTCAGGTATATTGAACTCCTCTTTCTGACATGGAGAGCTCTCTGTAAGTTTCTCTTATATGTACTTTTTGTTCACCTTTTTTATTTGGGTATTTATCTTAAAAAACACATGTAATCTCTCTCCCTCTCTCTGTTGATCATTTCAAATACATGCAAATCTATCTCTCTTTATTATCATTCAAAAGCTATTCTACTTTCATTTTTTAAAACATGCTTCCTATATAATCTCCAGGCAGTTCAACCGTATGGCCATAGGTTATTGGCAAGTCTGGCCCATTTTAGACAACATTGACTTCACGCTTAATTGAAAACATGATTGACCATATTCTCCATTTGTGGTTAAACTTATCTATAGATTTGAATTTGCTTTTGTATATTAATTGATAATTACAATATTTATTTTATAATAGTTAAAATCCCGAGATGTATTAATCAAAATTTTAAAAAGTGAGCTTTTAAAGTTTCATAAAACAAAATTATTCGACTTAACTTTTCAAGAATAGCCTTTTATATAGATTTATAGCATTTCAACAAATATTGATAAATAGAATAAATTTTAAATTTATCTAAATTAAAAAAGGGCGCAGTTTGTATAGAGCCTAGGCTCTAAACAATCAAATTAGAGCCTATTTTCAAATAGTGTGGAGAAATGTGGTTTCAATACTGGAAATCTTTGCGATAGCCTTAAAATATATTTTCTTTTTTATTTATAAAGTTTAAAGCTTCAAAAAAAGTGTAGATTGACATATCTATAAAAACTTGAAAATCTTGAAAATTGACGATAAAAAAATGTGTAACAAATACACTATTTTCAAAACTTGGAATCCATTTTTTTCTCATGTCCATGCATCTTGATGTCGAGATGATCAATTTGAGGATATTGGGGCATCAAAAACAACTTCTTCTAGTGAAGTTTTTGAGGTAGGCTCTAATTTGATTATTTAAAGCATCGGCTCTATATAAACTTTTCCCATTAAAAATACTTTTTTTACTATACAATTCCCATCAAAACAATCTCAATTTTGGCCTTTGTGTATATTAATTATAATTTTTATATTTTAAAAGTTTGTATGACTATTTTAATATTACATTAGTTTTTTAATGACAATACTATTTTTTTTTTAAGGGAAAAGTTTATATAGAGGCGAGGTTCTAAACAATCAAATTTGAACCTTTCTCAAAAATTTTACTAGAAGATGTTGTTTTGATGCCCAAATATCTTCAAATTGATCATCTCAACATCAAGATGCATTGACATGAGAAAAAAATGGATTTCAAGTTTGGGAAATAGCGTATTTTGTAACGTATTTTTGGACCGTCAATTTTTAATATTTTCAATTTTTCATAGATCTGTTGATCTACACCATTTTTTAAGCTTTAAACTTCACAAAAAAATATGAAAATATATTTTAAGGCTATCACAAAGATTTTCAGTATTGGAAGCATATTTCTCGACACTATTTGAAGGTAGGCTCTAATTTGATTGTTTAGAGACTAGGTTCTATACAAACTACACCATTTTTTTTAATGTGATTCAACATATACAAAATTTGATTCTTTATTTTTTGAGATACTTGAATTATTTTTTTAATTGAGAATTTTTTAAAGAAATCATAATTATGCAATATTGGCAATCTTTGTGATAGCCTTAAAATATATTTTCATCATTAATTATAAAATTTAAAGCTTAAAAAATAGTGTAAATCCAACAGATCTATGAAAAAAAATGAAAATATTGAAAATTGATCTAAAAATGCATTACAATATGCATTATTTCCGACACTGGAAATCTATTTTTTTCCCATGTCCATGCATATTGATATCGAGATAATCAATTTGAGGATATTTGGACATCAAAATAACCTCTTCTAGTGAAATTTTTAAGGTGGGCTCTAATTTGATTGTTTAGAGCCTCAGCTCTATATAAACTTTTCCCAACCTAAAAATAAACAGTTTGTTAGAAATAAAAAAAAAGTTAGATATTTTGAAAAACTATTGCACTCTATACTATAACCTCTTAGCTACAATCGTAAGTTCATAAAAAATGATGCACTAACTTTAATAGGAATTTGTTTATTAAATAACTAAAACTATATGTGTTTCTTGTTGCATGCTTTATATGTTGAGAGATTATCTTATCAATTCAATACTAATATGTACGTGTGTTGCATGTGATATTTAATATTAATCATTGAAATAAATTTATTATTAAAAAATATTTTAAATAAAACATGGTTTTAGAAATCATTGAATTTATTTTCACAATTGAATAATTTTATTAAATATTTATGGATATAATATTAAACATGAAAGTAATAATTTATTTTCAACAACATGAGAAGAATAGAATTTTTTTAAAACCATGAAAGAAAGAATAATTCACATATACTATTAGTAAAAAAATAAGATTAGAGGAAGACAAAAATAATTTTAATTCTAGTTTAAATAGAGTGATCAAAAGAGACATAGTGCAAGTCAAAAACAATGAGAAAAAGCTAGAGGAGATGTGATGAAATTCATAATTTAAAAATAAAAATTACTCAAGTATCTCCTTAAAACAAATTTAAATAGTACACACACTTAATCGCATTTTTTTTGTTAAAAATATAATATTATAATTACAAAACTAAAATGTAAAATGTTACAAATAGTCAATCAAAATTTTAAAATATAAATTATAATTAAATACATATAAGGGAAAACTAAGATAGAAACAAATAAGTCGT
>NW_006497648.1:115459-128144 GCF_000471905.2 Amborella trichopoda
CCTAATCCCCCTGTAGTGCCTTGCCTCCCACGACTTTTTTTCTTAGCATTCATGATCAATGGACCTTGCCTAAAAAGATAAAAATAAAAGACGTAATCTATTTGAAAAATAGCTAGAGAGAGTAACATAAATAAATAAGTTAGAAGCAACTGAAATAAATAATAATGAAAACAATTCAGGAAAATAAATAAAAATAATAATATAATAATAATTATAATAATAGTAATAGTAATAATAGTAGTAATAGTACTAGTAATAGTAATAATAGTAATAACAACAACAATAACAACAATTATAGAGTTGTTGTTATTGTTATATGTTCAATTACATAGAGATATATAGAGTGTGAGTAAGCCCAAACCATTTATTTTTTATAATTAAAAAATTATATTACAACTTGAAAAAATACTACATAGCGATTGAGCATGGTCTTAGAGATCATTGAATTTATCCTCACCATTGAATAACTTTATGAAATAATTATGAGTTTTTAAAAACCATGCAATAAATAAATAATTCAGGTATACTATGTGTTTTAAAATACAATTATAGGGAGACAAAAATAATTAAATGCTATTTTCAATAAAGAAATAAAAATTGATCTAGTGTAAATGAAAAATAGTGAGAAAAAGTTAGAGGAGATGTGATCAAAATTCATAATTAAAAAATAAAAATTACTTGAAAATCTCCCAAAAAATAATTAAATTTGATATATAGTTCATCATATATTTTTTGCTAGAAATATAATATTGTAGTTATAAAAGCAATATAATATTCAAATAGTCATAAAAAAATTTAAAATATATATAAAGAAAAAAATTGAGCTGAAAAGCCAATCATCGCACACAAAGGGTTATACAGTCCATTGGCTCCCATCCGGACATACTCATCAAGGGCTAACCCACTAAACCCTTATCGGTTTTATCTTTATGCTCAGGTACCTTGAGTTTTTTCAACTCGGCTCGCCTAGTATGGTGCACATGAAGACCACACTCCTTGAGTTTATGTTTCACCATATACAGTGTTTATACAAGCTCTCATAAGGCCTTTAAAGGCTATATATAACCAACATAGAGACGAGAGAGGGGTAGAGAGAGTGGAAGATTGTCATCATAGAGATATATATCATCTAGAGATGTATCTCTTGATAAGATTAGGAGTTATTGTATGGATATGTATTTGTACGAATATATATCTCTTCATAAGATTAGGTTTCTTGTATAGATAGGTATCTCTTGATTATGATAAGATTAGGTGCCAACTATCCGTAACTGTTACTGGCTTGTATTTAGGGCAAGCTTTCTATGCTTCCCATACGGCATAAAACTTATATACTTCCCCTAATCCAACCATCCATTCTGAATGGACGGCTAAGATTGCCCTAATCATAATGTCACGTCTCTGCACTATTTTATGTTTAATTTTTTTCTATAAATTATTTTGATACCAAATTTTGGATGTTCAATACTCTATTAAACTTGCACTAGCAAAAAATATAAAAAATATATTTTCAATCAAATAAAATAACCAAAATACCCCTGAAAGTTTTGTGGTATATTTTGGTCATTATATTTTATCAAAAAAATGTTTTTAATATTTTGTATAGGTGCGCTTCAATGAGAAGATGGCTCATACCAATGTCATATTTATACAATTTGTATAAAAAAAAAAACTAAAAATAAAATACTTTGAGACGTCGGATCTAAGATCAAACGGTGAGTGGCTCTCTTGATCAAAATTGAAGGGCTGGATGGTAGGGGAAGCATAAATCTTCTATGTTGTAGGGGAAACATAGAAACCTTTCCCTATATTTATAGTTGGTCTTGTTTATTCTTTGGTACAATAATATACATAATTGTTCTTTGCCGATATTATGAGATATAGTATGGATATATATCATCTAGATATGTATCTCTTGATACATTTTTCTCTCTCTCTCTCCAAACAACTACACTTTTTTTTCTCTAAACAACTCTATACTTGGTGTCTATTGTAGAGCTTTGGAAATGAGGCAAATATTGTTTAGAGATAGCGCTCTTACGTGCCCGAAAAAAAAAAAAAAGGAGCCATATTTTTCTAAATTTGTACCACCCTTTTCACCCTATGAATTTCCAATAGGAAGCGATGAATGAAGTCACCATCTTTATTGTTTGAAGACCAAATCAGCCATCATCACAAGGATATTGGACTTGATAGTAGGTATCTTTTTTGGTAATTCAATGGAAGGAGGCAAATATCGTCTTGAAATAGCACTCCTACGTACCCAAAAACAAAAAAGAATCGAGCCATATTTTCTGAATTTGTACTACCATTTTCACCCTACGAATTTCCAATAGGAAGCAATGAATGAACTTACATTCTTTATTGTTTGAAGACCAAATTAGCCACCATCACAAGGATATCGGACTTGATAGTAGGTATCTTTTTTGGTAATTCAGTGGGGATGACGAGCCCCTACCCGTTTCTCAAATCATTAGTGGTTTTCTAATACGTTAGGTGAGAATGAAAACCTAAACTTTAGCTGAGGTACAAATGATACTACCACCACGACTCCAACTTCATTCTCTAGTAAGATTACTAGGTAACTCCCAGCAAATCCCTTCAATGGTCATCCTATAACATTTTGTCCAAATGTTCCACATGATATGCTCATCCATATAGACTTCTATAAAATTGTCTCCATCCTTGAAATACCGGGGACATCCATTGGTGCATTACTAACTTTATATCATTGGGTACATGAATTTGCAAATCCAATAACTGCGTGCCCCAATTCCAGAGTTACATTGTAAATGAAGGAGAAGATCCACCAACTCATGATATACGTCTTGCCATAATGTTCCAAATGGCTATTAGACTTACTATTCACTCTAACTCTTTGCGGAGAAAATTATTTGATTGTTTAAAATTTCTCTACATTTTTCCTTTTTTACATTTCGTACTAAATTTTTGTCATATTTTTAAAAAGACTAAATTGCCCATATTTTGGATCTTCAATCCGAAAATATATGGTTTTGACATTTAGTTAATTTTTTTACAAATTTAAGATTTTAAATATCCAAAATTTTCAGCTGGAAATTTTCTCTTTCTTTTTTTTTTTCCTTACAATTTTCAGATTTTGTAATTCCGATTTTCTTAAAAATATATTCTCTGGCAAAATGTTTTTGGATATTCAAAACCAAAAATTGCAAAGAATAATTTTTTTAGGATACATAAGGTCTTGGATATTCAAAAACAAAAAATGTTGAATAATATAACATTTTTGGGCTAAATAAATTTTTGGATATTCCAAAAAGTGTGCAAAATAAGAAATTTTTGGGCTCACAAAATTTTGGATATTCAAAATCTAAAAATTGTAAAACAACTAAGTTCAAAAAATTTATTATGTCTTATATTAAAGATTGAAAATATGAGCAATATGGTATTTTTTTAAAACTGAAAAAAAATGGGTAGGAATCTAAAAACAAAATAAGTTTAGGTAAATTTTAAATAAGAAATGTGAAGTATAGGGAATATACCCATAATTTTCTCATTGTTTTACTTTGCCAAATTTGAGCTTTGTATGATGTATAGAAAAAGAGAAAATTAAAATACACTTTATATTATCAAAACTACGGATTTAGTTTGTAAAATATGAAATACAGTGACTATTGTTACAGTTTAAATTACAACTTGATTTGCATGTAAATTTCCCTTATTTAGTTAACCAACCTCGTAAATTGCTAGAGTTGGCTTCTTTTTGAGAAAAAACATAGAATAACCGGCCAATCTGGACCCACCTTTCATTCGTTATTTTTTAAATATTTTTTATTATCTTTTTTTTTATTGGCTAATTCACTCGATTGGATCATCGAAACATACTACTAATCCGCCGATCCGAACCGCTTTTCTGAATGAGCAATCTGGTCCCGATCCGTTTTCTTAAACAATCGATTTGACCATTCAAAAATTGGATGGCTGTGTTTTCAAACTCGCTGAGTGATTTTTTTTCTGGACATTTTAGAGTACATTTACAAATGTTACTTAGGTTTGTATTAGGGTACGTAGGACTCATCTATATGCGGTCCTATTCCTAAAAACACTTCTATGGAGCAAATGTACGTTTCGTTCCCATCAAGCATGAATCTTTTGCGTTTTTTTCCTTTACGCTTGGACTTGGAAAATTTTACGTGAGCCTCAATATATCCGAGTATAACGCGCACGGCCAAGCCAGCTGATGTTATCAAGGTTGGATGCGCCAGAAGCGGCCTGTCCGACTTGTTGAACAGCCACTTGGATCACAGCCAATTGGATCATGGGCTGGTTCGATCGAATCATTGAACCAGAAATACTATAGAACTCATAGTTATCAAAACCGAACCGAACTGGTGGCCCTATTAAGGGTCATACTCTTAGTGCGGTCATAAATCTCTATATCTTTTTTCACTACTTCCAACTTTTATCTAATAGAAATAACAACTGAAACAAATACTCTACAAGCTCATAAACATGATCCCGCACAAGCACATTGTCACATATCGGCATTTTCTATCCATAAATCGAAGGACAATATGAATGCTTGCCTCTCTCAGATCTGCCAGCATGTAGACATCAACTGATCCTCGCACAAACTCATTTTCACACGCTGACATATGCCTAAATGCATTCGCATGTCCATGCATTATGCGTATGCATGGGTGGACTATTGGCATTGTTTTGCACATGCCTATGTTTACCAAAGATCTCTCCCTCTCTGACTATCTGGAATTCTAAAGATCTCTCACACTCTGCGACTGTCTATGCCAAAGGCCTCTTAACTCAAATAGTACAAAAGAAAGGCTTCAAAGCCCCTGCAGCAAGTTGAAATAGCAGTTTTCATCCACTTGCTTCCTATTCAGGGGTAGGGTTTGGGTGCTTCTGACGACTAACTGTTGTTGGAAGTTAACCCTTTCAAAATCCATCTTAGAGATGGCTTCTGGATCCAAACTGTTTTGGTATATCAACCCAACCACCCAGGCATGAATCTTTAATAAAAGGAAAATTGGGCTGACTTATTTTGGAATGTTCATTTGGAGCTTTCCAAGATCGACATATCAGTTACAAATTTATGAAACTGAGGCAGATATGGATTTGAAGTAATTTGGACGTCTATCAGGCCCTATAATCCTTGAAAACCAGGGCAGACACAAGAGTCAGAGCACTCACTAAAAAGATTATCTTTACTCATTTCATTTGGTGCATGGGCATCTGTTTGAGCTTGCGATGCAGGAGCCCTTAATTTACTTCCTAAAGTAATAGGAAAGCTTTGATCCACACTACATTAAAAGTAACCTGTAGAGATACACTGCAGAAAGGCAAGGAGACAAAGGCTAGTCACTCATTTCCATTTTTCTATCAATGATTACCACCATATACATGTACTTATGTAGTGATAATACACTTTGATCCCCTGATTAAAGTCAAATGTACAATAGAGCAAATAGTATCCTTCAGCAATAAGTGCATTACTATCTAATTGTTTCTGGGGTTTTCTTCTATCACACCGACTTCTACATTAGTTCCCTCACCAAATATTTCTGGGGTTTTCCTTCATTCACTAGCTAATGATGTTATTATTTGTACCAAAGCACATGCTGTGGGTCGCTCACAAGATGATTTCATGTTAGTTATGAAAGTGGTTATATTTCCTGTGTCCTTGTCAAGTTATACTTTAAAAATAAATAAAAAATTCAACCATCATACTTCTTTGAAATTCGAATATTGATATACTATGATTCATCAAACATTACATGTCAGCCGTCCAATACAATATCCTTTCAATCACAAACATAGTGTTTGCGTTTATTCCGCAGACAAAGAAATACTATGAAATTCAATCTGATGTTCTTAGAGGTGAACCTCGGAATTGTGGCCATCTTGCAATGCTTTAATCAACCATAGAAAATGGTCATCAACTTTGATGCCATTTCAGTCACGATAAAAAATAATGCTGATGGGGTTTTGATTATGGTGGTCATCAAATTGTGTGCTCAAAAGTCGAAATTGTAGTGATTGATCCTTCTCAATGGCATACTAGTAAATAACGATCCATTGAAAATAGATGGTCATAAGCTTTGATGCAGTTTCAGTTATGATGGAAACGAACACTGATGTGGTTTCCATTATAGTGGTGATCGAATTGTGCCCTCAAAACTTGTAGGTGACCGATCCATCTCCATGCCATACTAGTAAATCAAGACCCCATGAAAAAAAATATACAACATTTACATTTCTTCCAGTTGCCTTTCTCCATATCAACATATATCTCATGATATTCTCATCATGTTAAACTTTTTGTCCTTGTTTTTTCAATCATCTTGTCAATAATGAAATTCTCTCTTATTCATCATTCTTCATAAAGCAAAATATCCTATGAAGCAAACTTTTTTTTTACTTCATAGAATGATGTCTAACTAAATCAACTCCTCCAGTTAGTACCAAAAATTCCCAATTCCATGTTGGAGAGGCACCAGACAAGACCAATTGCAAATCTTTTCACTGGTCACCCAAACCAACATGATGAATTCGAGAAAATGGTGTGTCTGAGATAGTTTCTCCACCAAGACTGAACATGCCTCCAGGAGTCCAAAGGGGTTCATAAGTTAAAGAGAAATGCCATATCAAAAAGGAGAGATATCATACAAGAAATTTTGATGCAGAGCTAGGAATAGATAAGTTATAAAAGCAAACAAGGTTCTTGAATAGTGGAGCCCAGAATGGAGAGACAAAGAGCCTCAGGTCTTAGCTAAGATAACTTTTTCTAATCTTATTCTTGCTATCATTGATTGTTAAGGTTGACATGCAACAAGTTTGATGTCAAAGATCAAGCATTTCCACATAAAAGAGCTAGCACAAGTATTTGTATAAACTACTCGCCTGCCGCTCTAATCCTAGCCAAAATATACATGCAAATTAAAGAAGGCATTGTATGGCTTACAAGGGGATCACAATTTGCTAGGCAACTTCATCAGAATATTGCAGGCAAGAGGATTTAAGAGAAGTCAGGAAAGTGATCTAAATCAACCTCTTTTCTGCACATTCTGATATGTCAGACAGCAAGAATATTTTTTAGGAATAATCCATTTCTATTGGAACTTCAATTTATTCACTTAAATTTCATTTGGAAGTTGGAACTGACTTCGACCTCATATGCTGCTTAAGGAAAGACAGCAAAAAGAAAAAAAGGCCCACATAACCTGCATTGTGGCTCCCCCAAAATTTAACATATATCAGGCTATGCATGAGAACAGTTTGCAAGGGAGAATCAACTGGAGGCTACAACTTGAAGGAAAACATGCGAGAATATGATTTCAGTAAGTAAAAAAACTGAATTGACACTCAGCACCATTTCATTTCCAGCAAGAAAAAAGAGTGTACTTTACACACACAATGGGAGTAGATGGAGAGGCTCGTCTGCTGTGGCTTTTTTGTTCAGTTTCACAAAAGCAGCAAACTCTGGCAAAGAAAAAAAAAAAACAAGTTGCTTCTTGCCACACCAATGTGAATTCAAACTGCATTAAAGGGTTCTTTTTTTCTATACAAAACTTGAATTACCGAGGCAATTCTGTCATCATCATTCCCCTAGTTCACTATACTCCCCTAAATTCTTTAGAAACACATACACTTTCAAGACTCTACAATTATCTATCCTATTCTTTTAGTACATTAGACTTCCTTTTAGAACTCATCCTTCAAAGGATTCTTCTCATTTCTCAGGCCCTGACTTCTGAGCTTTCATGGCGATGTGTGTTAATCTTCTCTGCTAATCCATCATCATTAACCGCATCATTACTTTCATCAAACTTCCTGTGTTCCGAAAGATTTGCAAAAATCTCATCAATATCTATGATTAGATCGCTATTATCTTCGTCAGATATTGTAATTGGCTCTTCAACAAGTGAATCTAGTATCTGTTGCTTATCTTTTGGCGATACACTAGTATCACCAGATGTTGCTGCAGGGGTTTCAGGAGCTGAAACGTTAGGCTTTTGAACAGAACCCATCTTCTGGTCATTCTCCAAATTATCAAAAGATTCCACCTTAGATCCAGACCCATCAACAGGGTCAGGATCACCAATATTGATAGGAGTTGGAGGAGAAGAGCAGTAATATGCTTCTAATCCTGGAAGAACACGTGGCATCGATGAAAGGGCAGTGGCCCAATAATCCCCTCTACAGTTCTGGCACTTAAGTCTGTGGTTCTCATGCTCTCTCAGATGCTGATACAAGTTACAACAGAATGGACATTTGGTCCAAAAAGCCCAGGAAGAATTCTCAATGCATTGAGAATTGGTACTCTTGGAACAAAACCTATTCCCATGTGTACTTGAATCATTCAATTCATCACTTACAACTGCTTTTTCTGGTCTGGATTCTCTTTGAGACCGATCTTCATGGTTCTTTCGTTGGTTTTTCCCATATCCATTCCCAGTAGTTGAACTGTTACCATCGAGACATTTATAATGACCTTTTCTCTCTGCATCATGCACAGCCACCCCTGAAACAGCTTTGGCGAAAAACACCTCTCGACAATCTTGGCACCTAAGTTTATCGTTTTCAAAATTGCTCGGATACTCATAAACATTACAACACGATGGGCATTCAGTCCAGAAAGTAGAGAGAGAATCCTCATTGGGCTCAGAATTAGGATTTTGGGATGGTTTTTTCTCACTGAAGTCTCTTTGGGCTCTATCATCTGGAATCCCTTGTTCAGTTTCTCCATATATTTCATCACTTGTTGGAATTGTACTATCAATTTCATAACGGTATCTTATTCCTGAATCACGAAGACCCTCCCTTGGAATTTCCCTTGCATAAAAACCCCTTCGACAATTCTGGCATTTAAGATTAAGATTCTCATATTCTCTCTGATACTGATACATGTAAAGACAGAATGGGCACTTAGTCCAGAAACAAGATGAAGATTTCTTAGAAGTATGCGAAGTATAAATCTTTGAGAAAAACCCATTTCCAGGATCCCTTGAACCATTAATTTCAGCATGTTCAACTGGCGCTTCGCAACTAGAACTCTTTGGGAAAAACCAATTTCCAGTTCTGCTGGAAAAAATGGATTCAGCACTTTCAGCTGAATTTTTCCGGGCCGATTTTCTCTGGGGCCTTCTAGTAGGGTTTGTTTCCTGGGTTTGTCTGGCTCTTTTCCTCAAAAAATGGGTATCAGTTCTAGTCTGAAATCTTGTTTTTGCATCATAAGGACCTTTTCTTGATGGATCCGAGAGGACATTCCAAGCCTCAACAACAAGCTTAAAAGCAGCTTCAGCACCAGCACAATTGTTCTTATCAGGGTGTAACATTAGGGCTAGTTTTCTATACTGTTTCCTCAAGTAAACACCATCACAATCAGATTCAAGTTGAAGAATAGCATACCAGTCCATTAATCCATTGATCCTCTTCTCTGCAGCGATTTGAACATCAGCAACAGTGACAACGTGGTCTATGCCTTCCAAAAGAGGGTAAATCTTCTGTGCCCTACGTGCGAAGCGCTTTGCTCCGTTTGGGTCCATGGCTTTCAGTCTCTGCTCTGCCAACCCCAGGGCTTTCTCCGCCTCATCCTTATTACACTCCATTGATGAAGATGATCTCTCAAAACCCTAGAAACGGGGTTTCGAGAGCGATTCCGAATATGGGTTTCGATGGAATTAGGTCTTGAATCGATAATGGCTTCTGAGATTGTGGTTTTGTTGATTTTTGCGTTCAACGCACGGATTCAAAGGCCTGGAAACACAGGACGCGCGCGCTGTGCAGGACTGCGCATCTGCTACACCTGTGACCCGTGGAAAGGAATCAGGGTTCCCCTTATTTCTCTCTCTCCCGCGCTGCGCCGCGCCTATTTCTCTCTCCTCCCTTTCCCCTGTTTCTTTCTCTCGCCTCTCTCTTCCCCCTGTTTATCTCTCTTCCCCTATTTATCTCTCCTCTCTCTCTCTAGACCTTCTTTTTGACTCTCGACTCTCATTCTTGGCCATATTAGGACAATTATCGTCACCGAGATTTTCTGGGTTGTAATTACATTCTTATCTTAACTTCTAAATTGTCTTTTTCATAGGAAATCTTGTTGAATTAATGGGAATTTAGTGTCTTAAATTAGTTTTACTATCAAATGAAATCACGGATAAACATGAAATCAAATTATTGTGACGTGTAAATTTAAGTATTGGTGAAGCCTTAAACAATCGAGCTTGTTTGATAACCCGAAAATTGGAAGT
Organism: Amborella trichopoda; assembly: GCF_000471905.2. The sequence goes on from NW_006497648.1 coordinate 125,698, forward strand.
TCTTTTTGCTGATAAGGAAGAAGTTATTGTAAAAAATTCTGAGTTATAACTTGTCGGAATGTTAAAGAAATTTTGAGTTTCTGTATTTGATAACCCGCTGGAACGACAAAGAAGTTATGGGTTTCCGTCAATGACAATCCGTTAGAATATAAAGAATTTCTAAGTTACATAACACGCTTTACATTGTAGTCTACACATACAAAGTAACGATGTAGTCTACACAGACAAAATACTCTTTAGTCAATTACATATCAAGCCTTACTCTTGTAGTCTACAGACAAAATAACCATATTATTATTATTATGTGTTTATCAAACATCATTAGAAAAGACCAAAAGAGAGCATCAAACTTCTAAAGCTATGTTACTATTGATATATTCATTCGTGAGGAAAATAAGTCCAATACAACTATATGAGGGGCCAGTTTTCAACTGATAACATACTACAAACTGTATAATAGTGAGCATCATTGACATTATAAGGGTCAGCAACATTGACATTCTTCTTTGGATAGTTCAGTCATATGAAAGAGTTATACAAAGTTTAGAAACAATAAACCTTTAAATATTTCACAATTACCCCAATCACAATCATAACTAAAATTCACCTCAATCTTCAAAGATAATCAATTTTCTCTCATTCAAATTTCATGGCAATGATTTGTTTTGTTTTCCTTAAAAAAACGATTCTACCATTTCCTGAACTAAAATTCCACAACAAACTCAACAAAATGCCTGTTGATTTCTTTGAGAAATGTTGTTATTTGCAAAAAATTCTAGTTAATCTATAACAAGTTCTTTTTTTTTTGTTCGCTGATTCTATAACTACATTCTCAATGGTCAGATGAAACCCAATGCATGATATTGAAAAATAAAAAGTAAGCTTAATCTCAACCTATGGCAAAAAGGAAAGCAATACTGTAATTTTTTTTTCTTTCTTTTCTTCACGACCAACAAAAGAACTATCAATGAAGAAAAAAATAAGCTAACCATGAATCAAATTTAAGCAATCTCATTGATTATCTCGTTTTCAGATGATAGCAGTCACAAAAAAGAAAAAAAGAAAAAAAGGACACCAAATGGTTATTATTGTCACCTGTGTACTAGACGAAACCAAATGAAAATAAGTATTGGAAAATGAAATAACTGTGAAATTTAGCTGGAGTGGAAAGAGGAAGGGATGAGGGGCAAGGTTTATACAAAGAATTGTTTACAAAAAAAAAAACAGTCCAATTATTTTTTCCCTACAGATAACAGTTTTACCACAAAACAATATAGATCCATTTTCACCATGTTTGAAACCTAGAGAAAAAATCAGAGCAAAAAAACCAATAGATAGAGAATAAACCAGAGAGAAAAAAATCAAGGGAGAGAGAAAGTCCAAAGAGAAAAAAAAACTAAGATGTACGATTATGAGGAGGCTCGTAAGTGCAAAGAGAAGGCGTGAGATGGTCTCTGCTATGTGGTAAGAGCAGTCGAGGGCAAACAAATACCCTCTTCTTCGCGATGGCAGTCGAGGGTGGGTAACTTACTTTTACCCTTCAGTTTCATGTTTGATAAAAACAAGTTAAAAATAGGCAATAAAGACAACGTAGAATAACCATTCTAAAGAACATTGATAATGACGTCTTGATGATTAATTGATGACCATTTTCATAAAAAATAGGCAGTAACAATGATCAATTGAACTCGACACTGCAACAAAAAGCAGTGTTTCCTATAAACAACGCTGCTGGTCTTTAGATTGATAACAAAAATTTTAGCAATGAAAACTTTGTGACTTATGTTTATTTGATTCATTATGTTGTTTATAACTTATGATGATCATTTATGATGAGTTTGACATAAATTATGTGGATAAACTATGATATTAATGATCATCATGATTGATGTTTACTGTGAACATAGTAAGCTCACTGCGTCGGGATCAAAATACTTAGTCATATGTTGCTCATCTTGAGCCAAACGGCATGCTTGTGATGCAGGATTAGATTATCATGTTTTTATTAATAATTCAAGAGAGAAATATGAGTTATTTTGACTGATAATGACATGTAACTATAACTATACTTAACAGTAGCAGCATGTGTCATTTACAATGATCAATTGATATGGGCTCCAGATGGTGACAGTAATAATTCTACTGGTGAATTCCAGCAGTACAAATGATTAAGTTTGATAAAGTCTTAGTACTTGATCTAAAAAATTTAAATGTCTAAGTAATAGGTGTTGAAAATGTGGCTTATCAGTTTTTTTTTTTTCAATAATGGTACCAAAGCCATATTGAAATATATATTATTACATGATTTGACAATTTCTCTATTATAAGATTGTAAAGTAATGTGTTTTTTTTTTCTTATTAATGAAAAAATTGGGTAGGGAGTCATCTCCCCCACTAACTTACCCCAAATATATATATCTATATATATATATATATATATAGTAAGG
>NW_006497648.1:128921-157915 GCF_000471905.2 Amborella trichopoda
ATGAAATCCCATGTGGTTAACATGAGGCAATGCCATATACTTTGATCCATTTTTTAACTTTAATATGATGTTGCATTTTAGGGAAAACCCAGTATCATTGGATGGAAAACCCAATGGTGTATTTGGAATTAGATTCCTTATAAGAGCCTGTTTTTATATTACAGATATACAAATTTTATTTAATTTATAAATATCTTTTATCAGATTGTGGGAATGCTTGGATGACATCCAATTATGTGAGTCATTAGTGGACTAATGATAGGTTTTGCTCATTATATAGGATTAACAGTTTGGTGACAACTTTTAATCCTAATTAGCTGCACTTAAGGGAATTAAGGTAGGAGTTACACTTGGATCTCAATTCTTATAGACCATGAATGTGAGAGTTACAAAATAAATATATTCTCTATAGAATGGGGTTAACTCCTCTAGAAAAGGTAAAAAAATATAGAAAAATAGAGATCGAAGGTGAATGAGATTCACCAAGGATGACTCTCAAGGTTGTATGTCACCGCGTGGGTTAGTCTATAGGATTTGGTATGGAATTCAAGTCCTTTATGTGATATAAGAACAGATCCAAGTAAGTTTTTTTATTTTTTATTTATTTTATTTACTTACTATTATTTTTATTGAGACTAAAAATGGTATCAGAGCGAGGTTAGAAAATTTGTTGAAAGAAAGAGATATAGAGACAACTTAGTTTGGTTGTAGAAAGGCATTTAGCCCCACAGTGATGTGCATGATAATATTAACACAACAGCCACAACTTACTATTTTGTGAAACATTAAATTTTTTTTTGTTGCTAACTAGAAGCCATTTGGCTTTTGATCCCAAAAGATCTCTTCTTTTTATAATAGAATAAGGGATTTAGAGTTGGCTTCCCTTCTCCCATTTACCTCAACTATGGATGAAGTTATAGATTTTTCTGCAAGGTCGAGGTCTTATATTTCATTGAGGACTGAGGCTTTGAGAGAGAGAATGTTCCAGGGTTGGTTAGATTGATGCCAACTCTTAATGGAGTTTCGAAGAAGTTGAAGTTTCCTTTGAGCCCTCTATGAGCTTGAGCTCGACCATCGGTGCAGTGACAATTGCCCCTTGCGGCCTCTAAAATCCCCAAAACCTTTACTAGCCCTCAGAGTTTCATTGAAACTCAATGAGCCACCAGGTTGAGACAATCTTTACTAGCCTTTAGGGTTTCATTAAAACTCAATGAGCCACTAAGGTTGAGGCTTGTTACAAAGATGCAGTGTTGGCTTGAGAGGTCACACCGTTGGGTGTTGTTGTGGCGGACTTCATTCTTCTCCATAAAGAGAAGCAGCATGAGAACGCTAGACAGAAAAAGTGAACTTAAAATGGCTATTTTGCCTCCCAATATAACATTGAATTTTTTTTTGAGTTTTCCCTATGAGGATGGGAGATGTCCGTAGCTGCAATGTCCAAAAATAAATAAATAAAAGGAACTCCTGTGAGTTTCGTTTAAGGACCACGGCTAAAATTAGAGAGTGTTTCAAAATAATTGGTAAGCTCCAATTAGAAAAATATTTTTTTTTGGTAAGTTCTTTATTCCCTTAAATTGTAAATTTTTTTCAAATCTTATTTTATCTAAATAGCATGAAATCAATGTACTTTGGATATGAAAAGTATTTGGAAGGTTTCTATTACAAAGTTTTTATGGTAAGTTATTTATTGCCTTAAATTATAAATTTTGTTCATATTCTATTTTATCCAAATAGCATGAAATCAATGCATTTTGAATATGAAAAGTATTTGGAAGGTTTCAATTACAAAGTTTTAGTTCTTTATTGCCTTAGATTAAAAATTCGTTCACATTCTATTTTATCTAAATTGCATGAAATCAATGCACTTTGAATATGAAAAGTATTTGAAGGTTTTAATTACAAATATTTTATGATAAATTTTTTATTGCCTTAAATTAGAAATTTGTTCACATTATATTTTATGTTAGTAGCATGAAACCAATGCAAATTGGTGTGTGGTCTTATTTCAAAACATGAGTCTCTCTCTTTTTCAAAATTTAAGTTTCTCTCCCTACCTAAAGATAAGTAAGTCTCTCTCTTCAATGAACACGAAGGACATATTCATTAGCTTTTCATTTACACCATGCGATATGAACCACATGAACACCATCAACCCCATGTCTATGAACATAGACATCATCCGAAAGTTACGTTGATACTGCAAGACATCATTTTATATTTTAGTTAAACCTCTTAATACACAAAAGGCAGCTTGCGTAATTTTAGGCCAAGCTCAATATTCATTCATCTAATCATTTGTATGAAAACATATAGAGAGGAAAAGAGAAATACACTCTCTCATTTGCCATGTACGAAAGAGAAATTTGGTGTTCACTATTTACTTTTTTATTTCTAATACAGCCCTCTAGCAAGAATACATATTATGACAAGACAACTATTTATGTAAAAAAATACTTGCTTTGAAATATTTTATGGTGATCAATGCTTATGAATATTCCAAGTTCAACAATATATGTATATTTGTGATAATATTATTTTTCCTCCTTTATTTTTTTACAAGATTATGCATTACAACATCCTTGGAAAGAGTAAACCTATTGGCAAGTTGCATGGGGTAATTTGCATGGGGCAATGCCATTTATATGGCTATAGAGGCCAGGAAATCTAAGTGTGGTGTTTGACTACACTGACTGTGTATATAAAAATACCATGTAGAAAGCATGAGGCAATGCCATGCACAATATGTCAAATGGCTTTCGAGCCAAGTAAGAGTTGTTTTTCCCGAATTTTTATTTATTTATTTGTCAATAATGGTACAAAAGCCATATTGAAGCATATGTGAAATCCCATGTGGTTAACATGAGGCAATGCCATACATTGGGATCCATTTTTTAGCTTTAATAGGATGTTGCACTAGAGGGAAAACCCAATGTCATTGGATGGAAGACTAGTGGTGTGTTTGAAATTAGATTTCTTGTAAAATTTTGTTTTTATATTATAGATATACAAAGTTTATTTAATTTATAAATATCTTTTGTCAAATTGTGGGAATACTTGGATGACATTCTATTATGTGAGTCATAAGTGGACTAATGGCATGTTTAGCTCATTACATAGGATTAACAGTTTTGTGACAACTTGTTAATCCTAGTTAGCTGCACTTAAAGGAATTAAAGCAGAAGTTATACTTGGATCTCAACTCCTATGGACCATGAATGTGGGAGTTACACAATAAATGTATTCTCTATAAAATAAGGTTAACTCCTCAAGAAAAGATAGAAAAAAAAAATATAGAAAAATAGACATTCACCAAATATGGCTCGTAAGGTTGGCTGTCACCACATGGCTCGATCTATAGGATTTAATATGGAACCTCAAGTCACTCGCGTGATTTAAAGACAGATCTGAGTAAGTTTTTTATTTGCCATTTCATTTATTTATTATTATTATTATTGGGACTAACAATAGGCTCAATCCGCAAAATTATTTTTGGACATTTTGGAGCCATCTTGATGGCTTGTTTTTAGTGAAATTGCAATTGATTGCTGTTGATATCAGTAACAATCAATTACTAGTTTTCAGCAGTAATTTTGATTCAATTAATTGAGTGATGGCTGTGCAATTAAGTAGCAAATTGATGCGTATTGTGTGTAACGATGTTCACATGAGCTAGACCCTATTTGATGACATAACATTGTGATAAATTTGGTTCATCGAGCTCATACATTTGCTGTCACTGTAGACAACACAAATGTGTTGAATTTAATTATAAAAAATGATCAGATTAGACATAGATAAGCATATGTACCATCAATTCAGCGCAACATGATTGCATTTCTCCATTATCATATATAAATATCAAAGCCTTATCTTCTCTACAGTGCATGACAGGGGCCCAACATATTGGACATTATTCCAATCAAATCAAGGAAGTATGAGAAGGACAAGGAAAACTTTACTGAAAAGCTTAAATTAGAAAACGGCCATAGATATTAAGAACAATTAATAATTGCAATAATTTTATGCTTTACATAATGTACCATCCATTTAGCTCTTATGATGATTCAAAATAAACAAACAACTTAAAAACATCGTAAACTACATTAACTTATAACAAACCAACAAATAAAATAGCAATTAACAACATGCATGACTAAAGCATCAATGTACAAATAATCTATTGTGAGAGAAGAATGAGCAGCAAAAGATCAACTAAAAAATAAATAAAAACAACAAATAATGTAGAAATCAACCAATATGATGACCTTAATCATCAAAGAATAAATAAACATCAACGGAGAAATAATTAGCTATGAGAAAACAATAACTAGCTATGAGAAGGTTATTCTTACATCTCTTACAACCAGTGGAGTGACTACGAGTTTCAGTATGGTGAGAGATATCATTATTGCCGAACACAATGCCTACGTAGTATTTGCTGGCAAAAGAGTAATTGAAGAAATATTGACTAAGAAAATACCTGATGGTTTGCAGCAAGTAGCTGAGTATTCATTCCATAAGGGCTTATTCAATTCAATCGTCCCACGTAATCCTTTAAAAGGTGTTCAACAAAAAAATCAACAATCAAATTAGCTATCAGAGAAGATTGAGCAGTAAAATATAGCAGTGAACGACAAACGTGACTTTAACCACCAATGAACAAATAATTGGCTATAAGAAAATGATACCCGGCAAAAAATCAAAAAACAAATTAGCTATGAGAGAAGAATTAGCAACAAAAGATCAACAAAAATATAGACATGAGAGAAGAATGAGAATTAATAGATAAACAAAAAGTTAGATATGAGAAAAGACTGACAAGCAAAGAGTTAACCCAAAAATAAAAAGAAAATAATGTAACATCCATTTTATTTAACGTTGTTTAAAATTTACCCAAAACATACCGTTGTTACATATATACCCTGTTTATTTTGTGGTTCCCAAATTGCCCATATTTTGGATTGTGAAGATCCAAAATCAATACAAATACAATGGGGGGAGAGAGGGTAGTGGGTTTTTTTTTTATTGTTTCCCTCACAATTGTTTTTCAATTTTTCATATGCGAATTTAACAAAAATTCAAGATCCTCGGTTGGAAAATGTAAATTTAGGATTTTTAGAATCCAAAATTTTAATTTTAAAGTAAATTTTGGATTTTTTTGAAATCCAAAAATGTTTAAGGATGCTAAAATGCAATTTTCGGATTTTGAAAATCAAAAAGTTTAATTTACAAATAAATATCAGATTTTCAAAATCCAAAATTATTGGATACTAAAATGCAATTTTTGGATTTTCAAAATAAGAATTATTTTTCAAATAAATTTTAGATTTTCAAAATTAGGAATTTATTTTTCAAATAAATTTTAGATTTTCAAATCCAAAAATATTGGGAGATGCTAAATTGTAAATTTTAAGATGTTGAACATCTGAAAGTTGGCAATTTGGTCATTTATAAAAATATTGCGAGGTATTATTGTAATAACGGGTAGAAAATGGGTGCATATATAATAACAGAAAAATTAACAATGAGATTCAAGTAACGTAAAAAAAAAAAAAGTGACATAATTTTTCTAAAAAATAAATCAACAAATAAATGGCAATGAATAAGATGCATACTTCAACCCAGTGTTGTTAGGACCGCACTAGTGATTGAACTGGTGAGGACACTAGCCTTTACCAAAGATGGAACTTAGTTTTTATGTTTGATAAAAACAAGTAAGGAAAATTACAAAAAAAAAACGAAAAAAAAAACAAATATCCCAACCTAACTTTTTTTTTTCTCACTTTTTTTTAACCAAACTTTTTATATAAATACACCTATATACAAAAATCATTTTGGTAAGAAAGATTGCAGGACCACCCTACGACAACCATCACACCAAAACTGGATCTATCAGACCGCAACTGAGTACTATCAGACCGCCCTTTATATAGTCCTCGAGTCTGGAATCCAGTAACATCTAATGTTAGATTGCCCTTTGCAGTAGCCTGATAATAAACATCTACTATTGGATTGCGTTTACCCTTTGCAATGGCCCGATAGTAAACATCTACCGTTGGATTGCTCTTTACATAGTGTTTTACTGCCTATTTTGTTGAATTGCTCTTTACATAGTGTTTTACAGCCTATTTTGGCAGGAGGGAGAGGAGAGTGTGACTTAAAATAAAAAGTCAGTGAGGATAGTTTAGATATTTTTTTATTTTACTTTTAAGGTATTTATATAGAAAATATATTTTGTAGTAAGTTACCAAAGAATGTTAAGATAAATGTAAGTTGCATTTTCCCAATCAAGTAAATTTAAAAGTTAACGGAAACGGTAAAAGTACGTTCGGCACCCCGACTACCTTCGCGAAGAAGAGGGTATTTGCTTGCCCCGACTGCCCTAACCACTAAGCAGAGTCCAACTCGCGCCTTCTCTTTGCTCCTACGAGCCTCCTCACAAAGGTATATCTCAGTTTTTTCTCTCTCTGTTTTTTCTCTATACCACGGTTTTTTTGCTCTGATTTTTTCTTTATACCACGGTTTTTTTGCTCTGATTTTTTCTCTGGGTTCCGAACATGGTGAAAATGGATCTAGGGTTTTTTCTTAATATTGTTTTGTGGTAAATTGTTCTCTGTAGGGAAAAAATAATTTGGCTGTTTTTTTGGTAAACAGATCTACCTAAAAATCTTTCCCCTCATCCCTCCCATCAAGCTTTTCTCTTTCCACTCCAGCTAAATTCACAGTTCTCTCATTTTCCAATTCTTCTTTTCATCTGGTTTCTTCTACTACACATGTGACAATCATAACCATTTGGTGTCGCCTTTTTCTTTTTTATTTTCCTTTTTGTGACTGCTATCATCTGAAAATGAGATAATCAATGAGATTGCTTAAATTTGATTCTAAATTTGATTCATGGTTAGCTTTTTTTTTTCTTCATTAATAGTTCTTTTGTTGGTCGTGAAGAAAAGAAAGAAAAAAAATGGAGGTATTGCTTTCCTTTTTGCCATAGGTTTAGATTAAGCTTACTTTTTATTTTTCAATATCAAGCATAGGGTTTTATCTGACCATTGAGAATGTAGTTATAGAATCAGCGAACAAAACAAAATAGAACTTGTTATAGATTGACTGGAATTTTTTGCAAATAACAACGTTTCTCAAGGAAATCAGCAGGATATTTGTTGAGTTTTTTGTGGAATTTTAGTTCAGGAAATGGTTGAAGAATCCAATAGTCAATTTAATTAATCCTGACTATTTGGTGTATAGAATCGTTTTTCTAGGGAAAACAAAACAAATCATTGCCATGAAGTTTGAATGAGAGAAAATTGATTATCTTTGAAGATTGAGGTGAATTTTAGTTATGATTGTGATTGGGGTATTTGTGAAATATTTAAAGGTTTATTGTTTCTAAAGTTTGTATAACTCTTTCATATGACTGAACTATCCAAAAAAGAATGTCAATGTTGCTGACCCTTATAATGTCAATGCTGCTCACTATTATACAGTTTGTAGTATGTTATCAGTCGAAACTGGCCCTTCATATAGTTGTATTGGACTTATTTTCCTCACGAATGAATATATCGATAGTAACATAGCTTTAGATGTTTGATGCTCTCTTTTGGTCTTTTCTAATGATGTTTGATAAACACATAATAATAATAATAATATGGTTATTTTGTCTCTGTGTGTAGACTCCAGAGTAAGGCCTGTTATGTAACTGGCTAAAGAGTATTTTGTCTGTGTGTGTAGACTACATTGTTATTTTGTCTGTGTGTGTAGCCTACAATGTAAGGCCTGTTATGTAACTTAGAACTTCTTTATATTCCGGCAGATTATCAAAGATAGAGACCCATAACTTCTTTAGCATTCTAGCAGGTTATCAAACACAGAAACCCATAACTTCTTTAACATTCTAGCTGTTTATCAAACACAGAAACCCATAACTTCTTACAATAACTTCTTTCTTCTCAGCAAAGAAGAACTTCCAATTTTTAGGGAACATTTACCTTCCAGTTATCAAACATGCCTTTAGAGTAATCATAAAAAAGCTGCTGAAAGTTGAGAATCCTTGTTTGGTAAGTTGTATGTGAAAATGGAGAACGGTAGAGATTGGGCAAATAGAGATTAAGAGGGGAGAGAAATCGTGAGGTTAGAGAAATAAAAATAGGACAAGGGAGGTCTCACATTTCACCCTTTTTCTTGGGAAATATTCGGGTGGACTGCAGCTTTCCCCAAAATTGGGGGTAAACATGGAAAAGCAGAGAAATGAGGGCTCTGTTGTTACCATTCCCAAGCAGGGGAATCGTGATAACTAAAAGACCAGGTCGTTTATTTCTTGTTTTCACAATTACCAAGCAAGGCCTAAGTTGAGGGAAATTTATCATTTCACGAAATGCATTGGGATAATGGACTATTTAATAATGAAAAAATATATCATAAAATTATACTATTTATTTTTTGGCACAAGGATGTCACAATTATTATCAACAATTAGATGTGAAATCAGGCAGCTGAGGGTGTATGATTGATTGAGCATAAGGATCAAAATAAACTTTCTTAAATTGTGTGATACACCTCTTGTTATCAGATTTCTCATCTAATGGATGAAGACGATTCTAATGTATTTGTATGAAAAATAATTGGGCTTATAGTATGTATTTCTGTAAATAATGTAGCCATTTTACTATTTAATTTCAAAATTCCATCAAAATTCGTAAGTTGGTACAGTTAAAAATAGTAAAATATTAAAGGAAAAAGTTTATGTAGAGTTGAGGCTCTAAACAATCAAATTAGAGCCCACATCAAAAATTTCACTAGAAGAGGTTGTTTTGATACCCAAATATCCTCAAATTGATTATCTCGACATCAAGATGCATGGACATGAGAAAAAAATGGATTTCAAGTTTTGGAAATAGTGCATCTTGTAACACATTTTTGGACCGTCAATTTTCAAGATTTTCATAGATATATAAAATTTTTTATTTGGGGTTCTTATGACGATGATCATACGAAGTTTCACTTGGTCACCCCAATCAAAATGGGTGGGCTGGGCATTAGAAGATTAAAATGTATGAACTGGGCTCTTCTCTCGAAATGGTGGTGGAGAATCGTTCAAGGTTGGAGAATCGTTCAAGGTCCCAACCATCTTTAGATTCAGGTCCTGGCAGCCAAGTATGGTTCCCATCATATCTCCCATCTTATAAAAAAGGCAGGGGTAGTGAGTTTACATCACAAGTCTGGAAGGGCATTTAAAGTTGTAAGAATGTGGTGGTTGGCAATATTAGATGGCTACTGGGCAGTGGGAAGGATATTTTCTTTTGGTTCAATAGATGTCTTGGTGATAGTTCTCTCTCTATTCTTTTTCCTGATCTTTTTTCTAAATTGACATCTCCTGCTGCAAAAGTTGAGCACTTATTCTCTTGCAATCAATTTGGGGCTCTTGTCTTGGATATTGAATGCACCTATAACAAATTGCCTGATAGTGTGATTACGCAGCTTGAAAGTCTCCTTCTCCTGCTTGAAGGTATATAAGTCTCACCTAATAGAGTTTATATGGTCATCTGGGAAAGTGAAAGCGATGGTATTTTCTCAGTCAAATCAGCTTATAGACTTCTTTTCCATGATCGACTGCAGTGGTCTTTTGAGGGCATCCATGCAATCTGGAAATGGCCTATCCCCATAAAGATACAAGCATTCCTTTGGGTGGCGTTACAGAATAAATGCCTTACTCTAGACAATCTTCGTATTCGGGGTAAAATCCTTCTTAATGCTTGTCTTTTGTACAAGATTGTGGAAGAGACTGGTTGTTACCTTTTCTTACACCGTTCTTTAGTTATGCAATCTGGAAATGGGCTTTTAGTTTGTTGGGTTTCCCTCTTATACTTCTGGCAAATTTGATTTCTATTATTGACAATCTTCAAATCCCCAACTTACTCTCTACAGGACTAATTATTTGGAAAATCCTTAGAAGTGCTATTCTTTGGCATATTTGGTTGGAAAGAAACAAAAGAAGTTTTGATGGCTTATGTTTGGATCTTCACAATATCAAAGGAAAAATTTTGCAATCTCTATGGGACTGGTTTTGTTGGAAGTGTGGCCTATCAGGCTCTTTTATCCTGGGAATTTATTTTTCAATAATGGTACAAAAACCATATTGTATAGTATATGTGAATTCCCATGTAGTTGACATGAGGCAATGCCATATACTAGGATCCATTTTAGAGCATTTATAGAATGTTGCATTGGAGGGGAAACCTAGTGATATGTTTGGATTCCTTATGAGAATTGTTTTTTTATAATATAGTTGTACACAATTATTTAATTTCTAAATATCTTTTTATCAAATTGTAGGAATGCTAGGATGACATCCTATTATGTGAGTCATTAGTGCACTAATTTCAGGTTTAGTTCATTACATAGGATTAACAGTTTGGTGACTACTTGTTAATCCTAATTGGCTGCACTTAAGGGAATTAAGACGTTATACTTGGATCTCAACTCCTATAGATCATGAATGTGAGAGTACAAAATATGGTTCTCTATAAAAAGAGGTTAACCCCCCTCAAGTAAACAGAGAGAGAAGGATGGAAAATAGGTGAAAGAGATTCACCAAAGAGGATTCTCACGGTAACATGTCACCGGATGGCTTGGTCTATAGTTTTTGGTATAGAACCTTAAGTCCCTTGTATGATTTAAGTACAGATCTAAGTAAGTTGTTTGTTTATTGATAATTTTTTTTTATTGGGACTAATAATGGTATCAGAGCCGTCAAGTTGTAAATCGGCTTTCAAATACAACTTATTGGATCATCCTTTTTTCTAAATATTTTTTTGCATATATAATAAAGATCGATGCATATGGAAATTGTTTTTATGCCAATAATAATAAAATTGGTGCTATTTTTTTTAAGTCCTTTTATCACTTATAGTAATTTCCTTATACTACCCATAACAAGTTATTATAATACTATTTATTGCTCAAAATCAAATTCCTTATCAAGGGCATTTCCATCCATTTTAAACCCTTCCACTTTATACTTAAAAGGATAAGACGCCCCATCCAATAACTCCCGTGAAAAAAAAAAAAAAAAAGAAGGGAAAAACCTATTGCTCCTTTCCTCTCTTTCTCTTTAAGAATTTCGTTACAGAGGAGATTTTTTTTTTCTCCGATTTTTTTTGGGCAAAGATCCGACCCCAAATCTCTGTCAAAACTAGAGGCATAGTTTCCTACCCCATCTTCTCTCTCTTGATACATCAAAAGGGAGAGATTTTCTCCTCCTGTTTTGTTGACAAATAAAGATCCAAAAATCCTCTGCGATTTTGAGGATTCAAGGACGAAGAAAGAGGAGCGAAGGAGGTAAGTTTTTTCTGGTTTCATTCTATCTTTAATCTTCAACGGATGCTTTTTTTTTGTTTTTCAACGGCTTTGTTTTCTCTCTCTAGCAGTAACTCTATTGAGCCAAAGGATGCATCTTTTTCTCCTGTTTTCTTTTTTTGCACTGGCTATTTCAATGGGGAAAGGTTTGTTTTCTTTCAGTTTTTTTTTTTACGAGTTCGCCCAATTTTTGAATATGAGGAAAGAGAAGAAGCATAAAAATGGGACTTTATTGTTTGACACCTATGGCTGTTGTCCGGACAATTAAGCATAGATCATGGCCCCCAAAATTTGGTAACTGGCATCCATGACCAACGCTAAGTTTTTTTTTTAATTTTCTTCCTTTTTTTGGCTGTTGTGGTGCACGACAAAAGAATGGGCTAGACCCTTCAATGTTATCAGTCTTTCAATTCATATTTTTCCCCTTTTTAAGATACTGTGTATTCTCCTCCCTTGCTCATATATATGATTTTATTGCTGTTTATTAACCTGTGATATCTTTTTATTTATTATCCTTTTTCTGTATTTCTTCTTTCCCAAATCTTGAGAGACACGATTATCTACTGGAACCCCATATACTGCTGTTTGTTTGCAATTTGGGTATAATCTGATGAGAAGGGCTGGAAGAATTATTGATTGAGCTGGATTTGCATCGTGGCTTCTTCAATTTACTGGTTGTTGCAAATATTTTCTTCTTTTTGAGCTCTTTTCTTGATAGTCCATACTATCACTGCGGTGAGAGCGCAGCTATAAACTAGATTTAATTTTTTCTTGGTCTGTAATTTTTTATTATTCATGGATCAACAGCTAAAGTTGAAGATAGAAGGACTCAATGGGCTAAATTATAATACGTGGAAAAGAAGATTAGCTTTGATCTTAAAGCATGAAAAGTTAGATCATAGTATTTCAATTGTAGTTCCTACTGAGCCCACTGATGTTAGCAATAGGGCAGGAAGATCAGCTTATGCTATTTGGGAAAAAGAAATAAGAGGTGTAGGAACATAATTTTGAGAAATATGGATGATGAATTATTATTGAGCTTTGATGAATTTAAAAGTGCCAAAGATATTTATGATGAATTGCAGATACAATTTGGGGGACTTCAATGAATAATTTAAGAGTATTGACTCAAGAGAACTATTCTTTTAAGATGAAGGAAAATGATTGTGGTTGAACATGTTAGGAAAATGTGCTGGGTAAACAATTTATAAGTGTGGGTTATACTTTGAATGATCAACAACAAGTTGTAACTATACTGAATAGTTTGCCTAATTCTTGGGAATCTACTGTGACTACTTTATCTTTAAACCGCAAGGAACTTACGCTTCTAAATCTTGTTGTTGAATTGAAATCTAAAAGGGATCGTAGATCTTGATGGAGGGCTGATGCACTTCGCATTGCCCAAACTCAAAACCTTCGAAATGAAGAATCCTCTAACAAAAGAGAACTTTATCAACCTTGGAACAATAACAAAAAGCAGAGTGTTGAATATAAAAACAAGAACCCTATGCTCAATGGACTCAAGGGGACATGTTTCATTTGTGGGAAGATAGGACACTTTAAATCCCAATGCCCAAACAAGGGGGCACTCAAAACACCCAACCAAGGTCGTGACTACTTGTGTGTAATAGTTGATTGTTTAATAGCTAATGTGTCTATTGATGATTGGTGGGTGGACTCTGAGGCCACTAAAGACATATCTAGGTCTAGAGTGGGCTTTGTGGAACTTAAAACGCTTAAAGCTGGGGAACATGTCATCTCTATGGGCAATGATTCTAAGTCTGATGTTTTGGGCATTGACACTTATAAATTAGCCATTCTTAATGGGAATTTTTTGTTCCTTTCTGGCACTCTTTATGTTCCTTTAATGCGTTGTAACTTGCTTTCAGTGAGGAGGCTTGATGCTAAGGGATATGAAGTTCGTTTCAGGAATGGGAAAGTTTCTATTGGGATTAATAGGAAAATCATTGTACGGTGGAAAGATCGCGGGGATAGGTATTTGCTTGATAAAATAAATGAAATTTCATCTTCTTCTGATTACTTGAATGTGTGTGATGAAGAAGCTTCTTTTTTGTGGCATATGCATTTGGGTCATATTAGTAGAAATAGAATTTTTAGTCTTGTTAATGATGGCTTGATTCCTAAAATGAAGAATTTAGAATTTAAAAATTGTGAACCATGTTTATCTGGTAAAATGAGTAGAAAACCCTTTGGTAAAGCAACCAGATCGTATGATTTATTGTTTATTATTTATTCTGATATTTGTGGGCCACTTAATGGAAAAACACATAGCGATATGGAGTATTTTATTTCATTCATTGATGATTATTCGAGATTTGGTTATATTTATCTAATTAGTAAAAAATCTGACGCACTAGATATGGTCAAAGAATTTAAATTAGAAGTTGAAAACCAATTAGATAAAAGAATTAATCGGATTAACCCAAAACTGTACTCTCTTTCTCTATAGCAATACAAAAGTTAACATTTATAAAAAAAAAACAATTAGATAAAAGAATTAAAATCCTTATAACAGACCGAGGAGGGGAATATTGTTTTAATTTGCTTGATATTTTTTGTAAAGAAAATGGCATAATACACTATAAGACCATGCCCCTCACACCCCAACAAAATGGTGTTGTCGAAAGGCGTAACCGAACTCTTATGGAAAAGGTGCGATCAATGATGAGTCATGCTAACTTGTCCTTTATTTTTTGAGGTGAAGCATTGCATACTGCTATGTATATTTTAAACGAGTTCCCTCAAAATCAGTAGAGAAAACACCTTATGAATTATGGATTGGACATAAACCTCGATTGGAACATTTTAAAATTTGGGGTTGTGATGTTCATGTACTTATCCCGAGCCATGAGAGATCTAAGTTGCAGGCTAAAACTAGAAAATACTCATTCATAGGTTACTCTGATACTTCTAAGGGTTATAGGTTTTATGACCATGAGACCAAATCTTCGGTTGAATCTAGAGATGCGCATTTCTTATAAGAACATATGAAAATAGGCAAACTTTCTCTTATAGATATACATGAATTAGACAAAAACAAAGGAGTAAATGAAAACATAGAAAATTATGAACCTAATGTAGAAAATCTTGACAACTATATAGATAGTGGGAATGATACATTTGAACTTACTAATGTAGATTATAGTGAACTTAGGAGAAGTTCTAGGAACAGAAGAGCACCATATTATTTAGAACCATATCAGAGTTTTATTTGTATAGATACTTTAGACCAATACTATAACTTTACTTGTCATGATATTTCTGAACCTTTCAATTATAAAGAAGCTATTAATTCTAATGAATCTAATTTTTGGAATAATGCTATGAATGAAGAAATGGATTTTATAACTAAAAATCATATATGGGAGTTGGTAGATTTGCCTAGTGGGAGAAAACCTATTGGCTGCAAATGGATATTAAAAAGAAACTCAAGGCTGATGGTAGTATAGATAAATATAAGCACGACTTATTGCTAAAGAGTATAACCAAAATTAAGGTATAGATTTTGTTGATACTTTTTCTCTTGTAATAAGATTTCCTTCTGTTAGAATTTTGATGTCTATTGTGGCTAACTTTGATTTAGAATTGTTTCAAATGGACATTAAAATTGCATTTCTCAATGGAAATTTAAACGAAGAGATATACATGTTACAACCTGAAGGATATATTGTTGAAGGCAAAGAAAATAAAGTGTGCAAACTAATTAAATCACTATATGGATTGAAGCAATCTTCTAGACAATGATATTTAAAATTTCAAGATGCAATTATGAAACTTGGTTTTGTTTCTAATGAAAGTGATCATTGTATTTATATTAAGATTAGTGGGAGTAAGATAGTGATATTGGTTTTATATGTAGATGATATTTTGATTGCTGGAAATGACATGGATATGATTAATTAAACAAAATCATGGTTGAAATATAATTTTGAAATGAAAGATATGGGGATTGTATCATTTGTTTTAGGAATTGAAATTACAAGAGATAGATAAAAAAGGATGGTCAGCTTATCTCAAGAGCATTATTTAGAATCAGTTATTAAAAAGTTTAAAATGGATTTATGCAAGCCGGTCTCCACCCCTGTTGATAAAGCAATTAAATTATCCATTGATTTATGTCCTACTAATGACAATGATGTTATGAAAAATATTCCATATGCTCAAGTAATTGGGTGCATTAATTATGCTGTGTCATGCACTAAGCCAGATCTATGTTTCGCTGATGGACTTGTTAGCAGGTATCAAAGAAACCCCAGAATGATACACTGGCAAGTAGTAAAAAAGATATGAAGATATATCCAAGGAACAAAGAAATACAAGTTGCACTATTAAGGTTTTTCCCTTAGACCTCAGGTTTACTTTGATGCAGATTGGAGTGGTGACTATGATGATAGTAAATCCACTTTGGGTTTCATTTTCATACTTGGTGGAGGTGTTGTATCATGGTGCAGTCAAAAAGAAGATTTTGTTGCTTTATCAACCATGGAAGTAGACTATGTGGCTTGCAGTTTAGTATCATAAGAAGTTGTTTGGTTGAGAAATTTCCTCATGGATTTAAAGTTGTAATGCATTGAAAATGGGCCTATAAACATGTTATGTGATAATCAAGTAGCCATTGCCGCTCTCAAGGATTAAAAAATAAACTCTAAATCCAAGCACATTCGCAGGAGGTACCACTATATTCGAGATGTAATGGAATAAGAAGTTATAACAGTTGATTATATACCTTCAAATGGGATGATTAGAGATCCATTGATTAAGGCTTTGAGTCGGAATATTCGAGAAACATATAGCAGCTATGGGAATGAGATAAGTCTAAATGGAAATCCAATAATGGTGCATAAAATCATATTGATGGGTATATGGAAATCCCATGTAGAAAACATGAGGCAATGCCATGTACAAGATGTCAAAGAGCCTTCAGGCTGGGTATATGAAAATCTCATGTAGAAAACATGAGGCAATGCCATGTACAAGAAGTTAAAGGGCCTTCGGGCCAAGTGGGAGATGTTGGAAATGTGGCGTATCGGGCTTTTTTTATCCCGGGAATTTATTTTTCAATAATAGTAAAAAAACCATATTGTATAGTAGATGTGAAATCCCATGTGGTTGATATGAGGCAATGCCGTATATTAGGATCCATTTTAGAGCTTTTATAGGATGTTGCATTGGAGGGAAAACCCAGTGATATGTTTGGATTCCTTGGAAGAATTGTTTTTTTCTATAATATAGTTGTACAAAACTATTTAATTTCTAAATATCTTTTTATGAAATTGTAGGAATGTTAGGATGACATCCTATTATGTGAGTCATTAGTCAACTAATGACAGGTTTAGCTCATTACATAGGATTAACAGTTTGGTGACAACTTGTTAATCCTAATTGGCTGCACTGAAGGGAGTTAAGGCAGGAGTTATACTTGTATCTCAACTCCTATAAACCATGAATGTGAGAGTTACAAAATATGGTTCTCTATATAAAGAGGTTAAACCCTCAAGTAAACAAAGAGAGAAGGATGGAAAATAGGTGAAAGAGATTCACCAAAGATGACTCTTAAGGTAACATGTCACTAGATGGATTGGTCTATAGGTTTTGGTATGGAACCTTAAGTCGCTCGTGTGATTTAAGGACAGATCCAAATAAGTTGTTTGTTTATTTATTTATTTATTGATATTTTTTTTATTAGGACTAATAGGTTTTCGGCCACCAAAGAAGGGCGGGGGGTCTCTAGAGCCGATATCTTCCTCAACCTAAAACTTCTAGTCTTCTCCTTTGTGCCTACGAACAGGTGGTCTCCTTTTGGGTGTCCCCACCTTTGAACTCTTGTAAGCTTAATTTTGAGGGAGTTCTCAAGGAAACCCGGGACTAGCTGGAGTTGGTAGCCTCCTTAGGGACCATATTGGAGCCATTATTTTCTCATTTGCTAGGCCTGCGGAACCACCATTGCTAACCAGGTTGAGATTGCTGCCCTCCTTCATGGTTTGTAGATCATTGTTAGCCAGCGCATCAAGGGAACTATCTTTGTTGAAGGGGACTCTCTCAATGTGGTCAAGTGGTGTTTACTAGAACAACGGATTCCGTGGCTCTTCATTCTTTGTGTTTGAAAATTATGGACTTGTGCTCCTGCTCGGGCCTTCGTGTTTATTTCTCCCACTTTTTTCGGGAAGCTAATGACTCTGCGGATCGCTTAGCCAAATTTGGAGTTTCTTTACCCTCCTTATCTATTTTTGATGCTCTGATACCAGCTTTGAAATTTATGCTTTTTAAGCACACAATCAATAAAAGTTCATAATCTTGTAAATTTTTTTTTTTTCATAGATATGCTCGATCCACATTTCTGGACACTATTTGGAGGTGAGCTTTACTTTGAATGTTTAGAGCCTAGGCTCTATACAAATCGCACCCAATATTAAAAAGGAAAGTATAGAATGAGACCATTTACTTTTGGTACAAGGTGAGACATTAATCTTGACCATTAGATGTGAAATTGGGTGGCTGTAATTATTTCATTGACCAAGCTCACACTTCAAGAGAAATTTTTTTGAACTTCGTGACACATCCAAGCTATCAAACTTCACATCAGATGGTTGTAAGTAATTGTGACCACCTTGTATCAAAGGTAAATGGTCTCATTGTATACAATCCCATATTAAAATAGTTGATAAATTAGATAAGTTGTGATAGTACACATTGAATTCCCACATTCCAAATTTCACGTGTACGAACTACGAACACACGTGGTATTCATTAAAAAATTCGCGCATGGATTACAATGCCCTTCGTGAAATTTACACTACTCCCATTTTATTCTTTTGAATAAAAAACAACCCGATATTTTTCTTATTTTACTCTCTAAGTCCCACTCCCTTAGAAGTTTTTACACAAATTTTACCCCCAAGTAGGGTCTTTTATTTTATGAGTCAAAGGGGGGCTTGGAAATTGGACATCTGAACTGATTTTTCAAGTTAAAGAGTAGTTTGGATCCCAGATAGGGGTCGTAACAGGTCGGGTCTGGGTCTAGGTTTAACCCAAACTCAGACCTGATCGATCCGATCCAAAAAAAAAAATAAAAAAAAAAATATATAAATATAAATATACATATTTCAATATTATGTTATTATATATGTGTATTATGTAAATATTACGACTAAAAATATATGGTTATATTCATTTAAGTATTATTTAAATACTATTTAAATATTACATATTATATATTATACAAATAATAACAGTATTCGGGCCGGGTCCACTTGCCCAAACCCAAATAGTGTTTGGGTCCAATATTTGGACCCGGACCCGACCTGCTGGGTCCAATTTTTGAACCCATACCCAAGCCCGAGTCGGTCCGATCATTGGATCCGGGTCCATTGCCATCCTTACTCCCACAACACAAACTAGTCTAAACTCAAAAATAAAAGACACAATGCAAGCGATTTTGAGGGAAAAGACTTGTCTTTTTTGTAGTGACATTAGGTGTCCAAACTGCTTTATGAATTTCATTATCTAAAACAAATAACATTATGGACTTTGGATGTCCAAACTGCTTTTTCTTGTCATTCTTCTAATAGGCTGTTCAAACATCCGAGTTAATTGCTCTTCCTTCCAAACCTCAAAGTGAATAGATAAATAACTTAAAATCCAAATTGGTCCCTTTAGAACTCCAAACCGCCTCAGTCTTTCACCTTTCTCGCAAACTCAATTCTCTCTCTTCCCTCTCTCATATGTTCACGGCTCTCACAAACTGCTCAAGCATGTTGTGATTTGTTTCTTTCTTATAAGATTAGGGTTTTCCATATGTCCTTTTACTGCAAGATTATGCAGTTTTTAGGGGTTTTTACCTATGTTTGTTAAATACAAGAGAAGCTATTAATTGCCAAGCAGTTGGCAATCATAAAAGTTATTTTGTTCTTTTTGTGTAATTGCATAGAATTTGTAAATGGGTTAGGTTATATGTTTTTGTTTTGCATGTTAATTGTCAAGAAATTTTGAGAATCATGTCTTCATATTATTTGTTTCTACTTTTGAATTTGGGCTTTCTTTATGTGTCATCCCTCTCTCAATTATTTGTCTTGTCTATTTGCATTTGTTGTATTTTTGCTATAGATAAATACTGGATGTTATTTCAAGACAATATCTTGTGAGCTATAATATTTTGGACAAGTATATTTTATCTTATTTTTAGAAAGAGCAGTTGGTTATTTTTACGGCATTGAAGAATAGAAAAGGACAATCATACTTAAATATAGGCACGTCATCTTCGCTTGTATTTTAATAACCAAATAGTGAAAAAGGTCTACGTGGAACATGCGAAGGGTGTAACTCACATGTGCATGAGCGCACACGCACGTGTGGATGCAATGCCGTTTGATTTGCACTTGCTCTTTGAACTTCTCATCGATGCGAGAGGTGCACATGTGGTGGTTAGGCTCAAGGCTCACTTACATTTTGCAAAGAAGAGCAATACCAGTGGTGGGACAAGGGGCAATCTCCGTTGGTGTCCCACAAACAACAATACTTCATTGATTACTATTGTGCCCCTACTCCACCATTGGAAGTAAAAATAGCTTTTGTTAAGCATGGTCGTCAGTTTTTTGGAACCTGAAGAGGCACCTTGAAACCATGTGATTGTTTGGTATGCAATTGTCTATCAGTTGCAGCTGGTGCCTGGTGTACCAGTTTGACGGTTGTAATGGAGAACTAAAGAGGAGCTACTCTTCGTCTAATAAGCGCATCGAACACTAAACGGTCACATTTGGTGAAGGCGAAAGGGCATTTTCCCTTACTATAAATAGGGAACGTTTTCCTCTCTATACTAGAAGTTATCTACTATTTTAGAATGGGTGCGGTTTGTATAGAGCCTAGGCTCTAAACAATCAAATTAGAGCCTACCTTCAAATAGTGTTGATGTTGATAGTTATAAAAACTAGATATTGGGTTTCCTATCTCGTGTATTACAAGATATTACAAGATATTAAGTTGCTTATATTGAGCTTCTTGTTTTGTGGGATTACTATTGTAGTGAGATTTGTTTCCTAAAAGACAAGAATTATAATTCTATAAATCTCTGGTAAACCAGATTAATCCTTATGAATGAAATAGTGGTTTACCATCCGTGAATGTAGGAACCATTGCCGAACCACGTATATGTTGTGTTGATCTATTTTCCTTTCTTCTCTATTTCTCTAATTACAACTTCAACATGGTATCAGAGCAGAAGTCTTGAGACCTATGTAGAAAATCACTACTGTCGATATATTCGGATTTTTCAAGGATCAATCTTCTATATACTCCAAAAACGGGCTCAGCGGATTCTTTTGGTTTGTTTTTCATTCATTGTTGCAAAGACGGAAAAGTTTCATAAGGCTCCAATTCCGTCAATCTCTTTTTAATCTCTTTGTTGCAAACCCCGCAAGTTACAACCTTGCAATTTATTTGTTGACGTCAATCTCTTTTGCAAGATCCTTGTTGCAATCTCTTGCAATTCTTTGTTGCAACCAAATAGTTGAGAGATATGTCAATCTCTTGCAATTTTTTTGTTGCAATTTCTTTGTTGCAAGTTGCAAAATCTTTGTCACAAAATCTTTGTGCAGTCCGTGCTTACGTAAATCCAGCAACTATTTGGCCTTTCTTTGCAACAAAAAGATGGTAATGGTTTTATTTTACTCTTGTGAGGAAAGGGATCTTGGCTCGTTGTGTTGCATTGGCATTATTATGTGGGCACTTGTGGTGCATTGGATTCTTATTGCAGCCATGGTTTTCTTTCAAAGGTTACGGGTTTGCTATTTCTACGGTTATTTTGTGAAGAAAACACAACCCAGAATTGAGATTTTGAGCATTCAAGACACTGGCAGTTTGGTCTGTAATTTTCATTGGGATCTTCGGTCGGCTCTGATTGAGGCGTCTTCTAATCTTTAATCGCCTTTCTATTGATTAGGTCAGTCTTATGGTTCTTGTTATCTCTATATACTAGCAAATTTAGAAAATAACTCTTAACATGAAACTTGTTATTGTTCATTTGAATGGACTTAATTATTTTGCTTGGTTGAAAGTTGTTTCTCGTTCTCTCTTTGGAAAATCTAAAGTTGGAAACATAACTAGAAAGAAAATCATAAATCTTGATTTCAAAACCTCTGAAGAAAGTGTTGAAAAATCTTCCATAGTTGCTAATAATAAGAAATATGAAACAAAAATGCCTCAAAATAATGCTAAAGGTAGAAGCCCTACCAATTATGGCGATGGTGGAAGGAGTCGTAGTAATAGTTGGGCTCAGATTTCAACCACTCAAACCTATCACTGTAACTGTGATCATTATCAGCAACTAAGTCACAACACTGGTTCTTCCTCCACACATGGTCGTTCTTCTTCATTATCCGATTTAGGTAACCTTTATACTTCTATGGCCTCCTGGGACAATTTTTATTGGATAATAGATTCAAGAGCCATAGGTCATATGACTGGTAACTTATAGTATCTATCCAACCTCAAAAATATTACAAATATGAACCCTATCATTCTTCTTCTTTATCAGATGCAGGTAACCTTTATACTTCTATGGCTTCCTGTAACAATTTTTCTTGGATAAAAGACTCAAGAGCCACAGATCATATGACTGGTAACTTATAGTATCTAGCCAACCTCAAAAATATTACAAATATGAACCCTGTGTCTATTGCTAATGGTTCATTGATTCTTGTCCATGGTGTTGGTAAGACCAATTCTTCTCCAAGTCTCATAACTCTGAAGTTCTGTTTATGCCATCATTTTCCTCTAATTTGATGTCTTTTATTAGAATTACTCAGAGCATGAATTGCAATGTTATTTTTTTCTCTTAACTTTGTGACTTTCCAAGAGCGGCCCACGGGGAGGAAGATTGGTGAAGGGTAATTGTCTCATGGGCTATACTTATTTAATCAGGAGAATAAAGCTTTAGTTGCCAGTAAAGATAATTATACGGAACTTTTTCTAATCCTAAAAAGAGGTAACAGGTAAGTTCCTAGTAAGTTACCTTTTTAACTTGTTTTTATTAAACATGAAACTGCTACACGAACAAGTAAGTTCCATCTTCTGGTACATCATAGGCTCACATTTTACTCATTTTAGGGCAATTCGGCTGGTGTCCTCACCAGTTCAGCCACCAGTCTGGTCCAAACAACACTAGGTTAAAGTATGCATCTTATTCATTGCCATTTATTTGTTGATATCTTTTTGAGAAAATTTATGTCTATATTCGCCTTTTTTTTACGTTATTGAATCTCATCGTTAATTTTTCTGTTATTATATCTGCACCCATTTTCTATCCGTTATTACGATAATACCTCGCCATTTTTCTAAAAACGACTAAATTGCCCACTTTCCAATGTTCAACATCTGAAAAATTGCAATTTAGCATCTCCCAATATTTTTGGATTTGAAAATCTGAAATTTATATGAAAAATAAATTCCTAATTTTGAAAATCTGAAAATTGCATTTTAGTATCCCAATAATTTTGGATTTTGAAAATCTGATATTTATTTGTAAATTAAATTTTTTTATTTTTAAAATCCGAAAATTGCATTTTAGCATCCTTTAACATTTTTGGATTTCAAAAAAATCCAAAATTTACTTTAAAATTAAAATTTTGGATTCTAAAAATCCTAAATTTGCATTTTCCAACAGAGGATCTTGAATTTTTGTTAAATTCGGATATAAAAAATTGAAAAAAAATTGTGAGGGAAACAATAAAAAAAAAAACCCACTACCCTCTCTCCCACTAATGTATTTGTATTGATTTTGGGTCTTCATGATCCAAAATATGGGCAATATTCGAACCACAAAATAAACAGGGTATAGATGTAAGAACAGTATGTTGTGGGTAAATTTTAAGCAACATTAAATAAAATGGATATTACATTATTTTCTTTTTATATTTTGGTTGACTTTTTTCTTGTTAGTCTTTTCTCATATCTAACTTTTTGTTGATCTATTAATGTTCATTCTTCTCTCATATCTAATTTTTTGTTGATATCATCATAAGAGCAAAATGGATGGTACATTAAGCAAAGCAGAAAATTATTGCAATTATTAATTGTTCTTAATATCTATGACCGTTTTCTAATTTAAGTTTTTAAGTAAAGTTCTCCTTTTCCCTCTCATGCTTCATTGATTTTGATTGGAATAATGTCCAGTATGTTGGCTGCTCTCATGCACTGTACCAGAGAAGGTAAGGCTTTGATATTTATCTATGTTGTGCTGAATTGATGGTACATAGTTCTGATCTATGTCTAATTTGATTCGTTTTTATGATAAAATTCAACACATTTGTGCTGTCTACAGCGACAGCAGATGTATGAGCTCGATGAACCAAATTTTATCACAATGTTATGTCATCAAATAGGGTCAAGCTTCTGTGATTATCGTTGCACACAATGCGCATCAATTTGCTACTTAATTGCACAGCCAGAACTCAATTAATTGAACCAAAAGTACTGCTGAAAACTAGTAATTGACTGTTTATCAGCAGCAATCAGCTGCAAGTTCACTAAAAACCGAGCCATCAAAATGGCTCCAAAATGTCCAAAAATAATTTTGCGGATTGAGCCTATTACTTGGACATTTAAATTGTTTAGATCAAGCTACTAAGACTTAATCAAACTTGATCATTTTTACTGCTGGAAATCAGCAGTAGAACTATTGCTGTCACCTTCTGGAACCCATAGCAATTGATCATTGGAAATGATGCATGCTGCTACTATTAAGTGTAGTTATAGTTAACTGTCACTATCAGTCAAACTAACTCATATTTCTCTCTTGAATTATTAATAAAAATATGATAATCTGTTCCTGCATCACAAGCATGTCGTTTGGATCAATATGAGCAGCATATGACTAAGTATTTTGATCACGAAGCAGTGATCTTACTGTTCACGGTAAACAGCAATCATGATGCTCATTAATGTCATAGTTTATCCACATAATTTATCTCAAACTCATTCTAAATGATTATCATAAGTTCTAAACAACATAATGAATCAAATAAACATAATTTGCATAGTTTTCATTGCTGAAAATTTTGTAATCAATCTAAAAACCAGCAACGTTGTTTATAGGCAACACTGCTTTGTGTTGCAGCAGAGTGTCGAGTTCAATTGATCACTGGTACTGCCTATTTTTGATGAAAATGGTCATCGATTAATCATCAAGACTTCATTATCAATGTTACTTAGAATTGTTATTCCACGTTATCTTTATTGCTACCCAATGCCCTTAATATAATCCTGGATTCTATAGGAATGGTGAACCAATTGAACCGAGCAATAAAAAGTGTTGCCTATCTTAAAGATGTGAAGGGAGAGAAATCCAAGTACACTAAGCCATATTCCTATGAAACAACAAAAACATCAGGAAACAATAACATGCCTTTTTCGATAAGGGCCATTAGCCACCATAATATTTCGAAGTCACAAGATATCCTTTAAAAATCCGTAACTTTAGAGCTAATTGGGAAATAGAATTAATTCGTGCAAAGTAATAATGAAATTGCTTTATTACATTTTTAAGAGGGGAGGGGGGGTTCTAAACCGTTCTCGTGCTTCATCTTTTGTGTGTGACCTATTAGATTCTCATATAATAAACTAATATTACCCCCCACTACAAAGTCTTCGATGTATGGATTAAACTGATTAAATACCAGTTCTCCAGGTTCGATAACTCACAGGTGGTACCAAACACTTCTTTCCAGGGTCCCTCTAAGTTTTAGATAAGCTACCAAACATAATATTTCTAGTGCAAGGAGCTAGGTCATCTAGCATCCAAGGGATAAGGAACTTCCTGTTTCTAATAACAGCCAGCTTCCAGTTGTCAAACATGCCCTAAAAGAACTATGTTATCCACTCTTTTGCAAATGGCTTAGAGAAAAGCAAGAAACCATGTGTTTCTCTCTTTTTGCACTCTCTCGCTACATCATTCTCTCTCTAAATACTTTTATGTGTATAAAATATTCAATAGTTTTTTTTGTTTGAAATTAACTGTTGCAATAAGTAAAAAGAAAAGATTACATTGTTCCATCGAGAGGGCGCACATGCCGGGCCTCCCGGCAAAAAATAGCCACCAAACAGGTAATATCTGTATTTTGATAAAATATTAAACAGTTAATATCTGTATTTTGATAAATTTCCCTATAAAAGAATTGCATGATACGCTCTTTGGCAAAAAGCTTAGCGCAAGTAAGCAACCCTTGTTTCTCTCTTTCTACACACTCTCTCTCGCTAAATAGTTTTTAATAATGTTATTGTTTACCATTTTTCAACTATTTCAAAAGATACTTTAAAATTAAATAAAAAACCTACCATATATAAAGCACGAGTTGGCTCGCACAACACACGGTAACGAAGAATAATATTAAGCAGGTTCGGATATAGATTCGGTCCTAATATATTATTTTTCTCATCATGATTTTATTAACTTTCTCTTTCTTGAAAGTCAATTTCTGATGCTTCTCCCGTGTTTTTCTCTCTTCTTACTGTTCCACAATTTTATGTTCATCCAAAGCTTATCTCTCCAACACTTTGAAAGGCATTGGGGGTATCAAGTTCTTCATGGTTGATACCGGGAGAGAGAAGGTTTGAAGGAGAATGTCATAACAATCAGGTAATTGCTTTTATTTTAACTCTTCCTTATATTTTTGGAAAGACTGGGGTTAAATTTTTGCAAGACATGGGTGTTTATTATTCATGATTGTCATTATTTTTTTATATAGGTTTCTTCTATCCAGTTAGGGTATGGAGAATTTAAAGTTAGGTTTTATTGGGAAAATCTTTGAATATTTACAAAATCTTTATTTTTTCCCCCAAAATTAGGTAATTTCATTAAACTAATTTACAATTATTTTTAAGGTTTCAAAAAACGCTAGGCCACCCCTAGGCGGCTGGTTTGGCAGCCAGCGCCTAGGTGGACTTCCGAAACCTCAGGCGCCTTGTAGTACAAATTCTTTATATATATACATATGTGTTGTCTAAATGCACATATATGCATATATTTGTGTCAATTCCATAATTTATTGCATCAAACATATCACATGTTAAGAACAAACCTGTTCAAAATTTTAAAATTCAAATCTTAGAAAATTAAAAAAAATAATTAAAAAGTCTAGTTTATGTATTAGTAGTAGTTGCTAACTCTCCATGTTCCATAATAACATGGACTCCAACTCTCCAACCTCCAATAGTACCCTAAAAATAATTCCAATGGGAAAAGAAAAGTTTAGGATGCTTCTTCAGACCACAAAAAATACTTTTGATTCTCATAAATAAGTATATCTAAGAGATTTAGGGCTAATGGAAGTGTTATTTTAATTTTGGGGGTTGAAAATAACCCCCATAATTTATTTAAACTTTTTTGGGGGCCACAATTACCCTTGTGCCCTTTTGGGCATCATTAAAAATTTCAAAACGGCCCATGGCCCTAGACTACCCCAGAATTGGGTGCTGGGTGCCTGCCTAGGTATAGCCGTCTAGAATGGGGCGCCTTGGCCTAGGTGTCCAGCTTGGGGTCTCTTAGGCGCCTAAGCACTGGGCGAACTGTTTTTTAGAACACTGGTGATTTTTCTATGAAATTAATGTTTCACAGCAGGACTTTTGATTTATGGTTTCTTTATTGAGATTAGGTTTCTTTACTGAGATTAGGGTTTCTTTACTGAGATTAGGGTTTCTTTGAAATTAAATTTTTCATGGCTTGAATTTAGGATTTTCCCAGAAAAATTATCATTATCTATGAAATTTCAAGGGTTATCCTTTACCGTTGTACAATTTCTATTATTTTATTTCATTTTTAATTAGTTACATAATTTTATTGAGGAATCACTTTATTTACACCAATTATATATTTATCTTTGATTTTTAAGGGTTTTCTTATGAAATTGAGTAATCTATTCATTCTATTTGGTAGTTTAGATTTTCCTATGATGTTACTCTGAAATTAAGATTTTTGAGTATCTTTTCAACAGGTCAGTTTATATTATTCACTTGTTGTTCAAGATGCCTATTTTCTAGGATTTTAGTGATTACATTGGTTTATGATTTTTCTAAGAATTTTGTGCTTATTTACATTAACAAATCTGTATTCTAGGATGTTACAAGAGGACAAAGTTGATTGTATAGATTTCTAAAACCAACTAATTCGTGAAAAAGAATAAGATGCGGTTTCATGCAATTTCCATCACAGTTACAATAAAGTTTTGGAATATGGTTGTTCATCAAGTTAGTCACATAAGTTTCGAATTTGCGATATATATGGATGTCTCATATATGCTCTAAATATACTCTCATAAGGATAAGTTGGATATACTGTTTACAAAGATTGGCTATGTACATGGTAACATTATAATGTAGGCTTAGTTATTGGTAATATGCATTCAAATTTTTGGTCTCGTTACTATGACTGAGTTCAAAGAATCATTCTCTTAAATTGGTTATACAATAACAATTAGCTTTAGATGGTGGATATAGATTGACTCATATGATATATGGAATATGGTTTCTTAGTGAATGTAGTTGCTAAACGTAAGTGACCAAAGTTTATCTATCATCTAATATCTCTGTACTTTATTTGTTTCCCCTTGAGATAGTGAATTATACATTCTCTGAACTATATGTGATTTTGATGATAGTGATGGTATATTGAGTTTTTCTGTCATTATGATGATATAAGAGATTTTGTGCATCTTTGAGTTCCATGTTGGAGCTCAGTACATATCTTACACTTTCTTAATTGAGTCTTGCGAAAATAGGTTAATGTCTTGAACGAAATCTTTGGTAATTTATATTTCCATGTGGTGGAAATTTTTTTTTTCTGTTTTTTGGTTAGGTACTCATCAATATTTATTTATTTTTTCCCAATCAAGGATTCTCGGGTATTGCAGAAAGAAAGGAAAAAGAACATTACAGTTATGCATCTCCTATATTAATTTATGGTGATTATTCTGCTATTTATAATAGATTTCTTTTACCTTCATATGATGCTTTCTCTATTCAGATTACATTCTTCATGGTTCACGCCAGATCGTTTTTGCTTCACGTTTATATTAATTCTATTCAGTTTTCATGCTACATGGTTTGTGCTAGATCTTCTTCGTTTCACATGTTATAATAAGTTGAGGGCCTTCTTGAGTTTATTTTTGGGGTTCAATCTTGGGTTAAATCTCAGTATGTATTATGGCTTTGCCTTCATTTTTCTACTCTATCATTTTTTTCTGTATTTTTCAAAGTTAATGTTTTAATATGGTTTCTATCAAATCCTTTCTTTTTAGTTTTCAATTTCTACAATTAGTTTTCAGTCCTTTCTTTTTCCTAGATTTTCCTCCTAAGTGTATTCAAATGTTGGGGTAGTAGGGGTCTTAATGGGGGGTAATGTTTTTAATTTTTGTATTCATTTCATTTCTATCTATTATCTAAATTGTGTATGAGAGAGAGAGAGAGAGAGAGAGAGAGAGAGAGAGAGAGAGAGAGAGAGAGAGAGTAGTAGTAGTAGTAGTAGTAGTAGTAGTAGTAGTAGTAGTAGTAGTAGTAGTAAGTAAGTAGTAGTATAGTAGTATAGTAGTAGTTAGTAGTAGTAGTACGTAGTACGTAGTACGTACGTTACGTTACGT
>NW_006497648.1:159220-174642 GCF_000471905.2 Amborella trichopoda
AGAGAGAGAGAGAGACTGTTATGCTACATAGTGAGAGAGAGGAAGAGTCTGTTATGCTACATAGTAATTAAAAGTTCGAAAGACATCCTGTTTTTTATAGAGATTGGGGGAGGTCTTTCTGCTCTCTAGCACTTACAGTGGAACCATATCAGATGATGGATCAGTTGATGTAATCAGATTAAAGATGCTTCTTTTTATGATTTATTACTTAATTAAATACATTAAACACCATCATTTAGGATTATACTGGCAGAGAGAATGGAGTTTTCAAACTCTTTAAATTGTTCTTTATGGCTTTAATTTGCATGAGACTTATTCATGATTGATGTTTATAGGCTGGAATCTATGCTTTCTATTATGCTGTTGTAGTCATTCTTAACTTTTCCATGCACACGTCCTTCAATAGTGATGTTTGGAGCTTCGGCATATAGGTTCCCTTGATCATTTAGGATTATAAAAACCCTTTTTATTTTAATGTTATTATATATTGAGCAGATATAATTATCTTCTAGTTTTTACAAAATTTGAATCTCTTTTGCATCTTGTATATTGATGCGATTACTGATCATCTCTTTGCCCATATACCAATTTACATAGAGAACCCATGAATAGATGCAGTTTGTTGCTAAGGGATTCAACCTCTTTCAGACTGTCGTCTTGCTCAAAATCCACAACACCCGTTCCAACAATAAGTGCAGCTTTCAATGGTTCACTCCAAATGTCGAGATAAATTACTCTGTTTCACTTTCTTTGGAAGTTGAATTGTACTTTTTAGTTTTAATGGATCCTGTTCCTATGTTGAGAAGAATTTTGTTGTAAAGTTGGTTTTGGATTTTTTTTTTTGGGGTGGTTGGGTCGGAAGGGGGGGGGGGAGTTCATTTTGCTACATAATAGTTTAAACTAATCCTGTTTTTGATAGAGATTGGGGAATATTAATCTGTTCTGTTTTCATTGAAAGAGGAAAAGCTCTGTTTTGAATTGTCTTTAAGAAAGTGAGAGGGAGGGTGTAGAGTGGTTTTAGAGAGGGAGACAGGATGAGCTTTATAGGTCCTTACATTTGAGAGTCTAAGGATTTATAGGTCCTTACATTTGAGAATCTAAGGAAGAGCTTAATAGCCTTGTGTTAGCGAAAAAAGGGAGAACTTAGTCGATCATGTCGTAGACAGAGAGACAGATCAGAATAAGCTAATAGTGAGCATTCCCTCCTCCATTTTAGCTTCTCATTATCTTCATTTAATTACAAAATAATTTGTTTTTTCGTTGTATCCAATGATGTAATGAGTTTGAACACAAAATAGATGACAACACCTCTCTCTGTCTCTCTCCTTGCCAATAAAATTCCATTTCACAGCATCGCAACGTGCGATGCACGTGATTCTGCTAGTATATGTAAAATGTTAAATAGTTGAACTTGTGTCATATGGATAAATTTTGCAAAAAGGCTTACAGAAAAGCTAGAAGCGAGCATTTCTCTTTCTACACACTCTCTCTCTCTCTCTCTCTCTCTAAATCATTCGTGTACAGGGTTTTTGCTTGCATTAAGGGGGAAAGGGAGCGAGAGGATGTTGAAGTTCTTGTCCAAGGTGAAGATCGAGTTCAATCCATTGGACACAGGCAGAACGGCAGCTTGCCTCGAATTCTTGGCTCAGTGCAATGCTCGCAGGGCACGTGACTCTAATCCGGGGTGCCAAATCACTGTTAAGAGGCGCACCGACAACTTCGACCCTCAGATCACTGTGACATTTGTTAATGGCACTGAAGAGGTAATCGATGCCGCTTCCACTCCTGCCCAGGACATTAGAGAAAAGATATTGGCCAAGGGAAGGATGTTAGAGACTGAGCAGATGTTTCGAGAGGCTGGTGAGGCATGGCCTGTCATGATTCCTGAAGCTGAACGCAAGGAGCCTGTTATTATGGGATACAAGGTTAGGACTCTGTGTGTGTGTGGTATGTTTAAATTTTTATTATCTGGTTTGTTTTGCTGAGGGGTTTGAGCTTGTCCTTTTGTCGAATTTGGCATGGAAGTGAGTCTAGTTGAGGTCTTTGGTTACCTGATTTTGATATTTTTATGTAATGTTTAAACCAAGGTTCTCAGAATTCTCAATGTCATGGTCAAAGGGCCTATATAATGGTTATTGGCTGTCACAGTCATTGGCCATTAAAGCATGTAATGTTTGATATCTGAAGTCAACTGGTATTATGCTTTATGACGGCCATTTTAATGGCCCCTAGTCGTTATAAGGGGTTATATGAGATTTTTGAACCTTGGTTTATACTTTCGATTGGTATTTTATGCTATTTGGTTAAATTCTCTTTGCATGTTTATTTGTGGCATCGATGCCTATAATGATGGATTACTATGTTGGTTTGCGATTTGTTCGTCTCTCTTTTTTTTTTTTTTAGGGTTTGTGAATTGAAAATATGCGTAGAAATGTACTGCAAATCATGTGGATATGCTTCCTTGATGTGTCTTCTAATCTGCATGATAAATGCTGCTCTACTTGTATTAATCATGAATATAATTGTTATTGACGTTAATTTTAAGGGTTATGCATTATATTTTATCTAGATATTGTTGATGAATGGTTCATCAATAATTTCACTAATTTTCATGTTCAATTTGCGATGTCTAGTTATCACTAATTCTCATAAATTTTTGTTCTAGTGACTCAGATTTCTTTATGCATGGATCTCTATATCTATGGTACCTTTTCAATGTAGTAAGTTAGGCTTAGCCTTTTTGCTCAAAGACCGGGGCATCTCTTATTTGATTGATGAACGTTAGGAATGAACATCTATTGCATCTCTCTTGTATTTATTTTTATGTTTTTATACTACTCACCAATGTCAGGTGGTGATTCGGCCAAGCATTTTTGTATGGGATTTTATTGGGAACCAATCTATGAGCCAAATCGCATGTTTAATTACTTACCATGCAATTGACATTTTTCAAAATTTTCTGTAGTGTGAACTCTTGTCTAGATCCTTTCTATAGTTTCCGTAGTATGAAGGGTGTTTGCAACATATTCAAATGTTGAAATCTACTGCCTTGGACGTATTATAGACTTCCCATCCCATGATAAATTTGAAAAGCCCAACATTTCGAAAATGTGACACTCTGGGTATTGTACGCATATTGGTAAGTGTTGCACGTTCTTTTGTACGTCTGTAAGAATTGGAACATATATTTAAAATAACAATATTATAATGTTATCAAACAGATATATTTTGAATATGGGGTGATTTTCGCACTCATGATTCCAATGGTGTTTTGGTTATTTAAACTTTGTTATGTGTTTGTCTTTGTGTATATACATATATATATGCAATACTAATATACTTGCCATCCTAATTATCATTTTCTACCAGCTCTTTGATGTGTTTTTGCATAGCAATAGTGCTAGATTTCCAACTGGCAACATTTGATCAGAAAGCCCTAATGGTGTGATTTCCATGGTCTTTCAGGGTCAAATTTTGACAAAGTTCCACATTTAGAATATGGATGAAAGCATAGATAATCCACTTAGGTCTTTTATGTATTTAGAAATCATAGGTATATCTGGTTTATACATGCTCGACACATGTGAACCTTTTCTCCTCGAAGTTTGAGTCTTTTCCTTACTATTGAAAGATCAAATGTATTGGTGGAAATTGTGCTTATATCTAAGAATAGTTGTTCTGATACTATGAGAAGTTCAATTCTGCCATGATAACAACTTGGGGCTCAAAATATGGGTCAATCTGAGAAACTATCAGGTTTAGTAGTGTATTTCTGTCAAACCCAAAATCTTTTGCTTGAAAGATCATTTTCACTAATTATATTTGCGTGTGCCCCCTTAATATTGTGTATGCTAAGATGGGCAATGTGGTGTAACCTGCTACTGGTTTGCCATGAAGTTCAGGCTTTTTATGGTAACTCAACAGTCTTGGTCTTATTTCTTATTTCTTATTTCTTTTTTGAAGTGATGTTGGTGTGTTTACACCCATACCTGGGGCGAGGGGACTCGAGATCTCTCGACCTTGGTTTGTGCTCTATAGCGTCGTTTAGAGGTAGATTGGGTTCCATCAAATTATGCTATGTGGGGAAATCAACAGAAAAGAGATTCTCTTTGTCGTGGATCACCGGCCATGTTGACTTATGGCTCGTCAAAATCGAAAGAGAATCGTTTGAAAGAAGGTTGTGGGACGGGGGAAATTTTTTAAAAAGTTTACACAAAAAATTATACTAAGCATGCAAGTAAAAGAAAATGAGTGAAAAAAAATGAGCCTTGAAAGTTCAACCTTTCGTTGTTCTCTCTAAATAACCTCATTGACTTTCATCAAACACATTTACACATTTTTACACATGTATATTTACATACTACTCGCTTGTGCCTGGCTAAATCTTATTTTTATTTTTGCAGGCAAGAAAGGCAGAAGAAAAGCAGTAATAATGACATTGATTCCTTTCCACTGCATCCGGCACCCTGCCCCATTTCCCTCCCCCTCCCCCATGCACAGAAAGGGCTTGTTCTTGGGATTTGCCCAACTGTAATATTTGACCGTCAATCCAATTAAATTGAAGATCCGGCTTGCTGCATTTTTTGCTCTCTTCGTAAGCTGTTGAAAAGATGTCCGCTTATATCCAAGAGCATGTAGTTTGGACCATTGAATGAACTGACGGAAAGCATTTTATGCCGAATGCAATATCCTCAAAGAAAGTACTTGTAATATTCTGGCTTTCCAACACATAATAGGGCAAATTTAGAAAATTTTCAACCTTTTTTTGGGGACGTTATCTTATTGATATTAGAATTTAAAAGCATACCTCAAGTGTAAATTGCAATACTTCGATTGTTTTAGTGGTATTGTAAAGCGTTTCAATGCCTTATTTGATTGGAGGGGCATGCATAATTTTCTCAAAGATATGTTCTCTATTTACCCCAAATGCACCCTATCTCACTCTCAAATTAGTGGAATTTGTCCTGAACATTTTTGCATGGCAATCTGATAGATTCTTTCGTTTGACATTTGACATTTGACAGTAAACATTAAGAAAAAGTAGTATGTGCGTCAGGGAACAAACTTCTACAATTGCGTCCCTTGATGTCAAGAAATGATACGACGTTGTCAGTAGTGCATCAAAATACTTTTCTTGTTTTCTAAATTTACTTATTTTATTCAACTTACTACTTATCAGTGTCGATATTATATGTTAGCGAGAGGATTCATTTGAATAGATGCGGCCGACTCATAGGAACCTTGTCCTACAGAATACCAAACTTTATTCTCTCTCCACTACCAAAAACACAAGACCTTTCTCTAAACCCCATTCTCTCTCAAACTAGTTTTTCATCTCTAGTTTTCCTTCCACTAGATACGTCTTTAGGCATCAGTTTATTAAAAATCTATAAGAAAAGAACTATTTAACATTCTACTCAGATGTAATTATTCCAACTAGAAAAATCTATAAGAAATAAACTATTTAACAGTAATTATTTCACCTCTAACTCACGCATTTTTTTAGAGGGATCAAAATATTAATAAGAGATGAATTATTTACTCATCTCATTTACACTCATTTTATGGGTATGTTGCCTTTTGACTGCTCAATATTCCTCCCCATAAAATAAAGCTGGTCTCATAGCTATCTTATAG
The DNA here is from genome assembly GCF_000471905.2 of Amborella trichopoda. Next base: position 164,858 of record NW_006497648.1, read on the forward strand.
AACTTGCCATTCGATTTTATTAGTATTGTATGATCACATAAAATTCTGGTTGTATATCTCTATTTTCCACTCAGCTCTAATTCTATATGTGACATCTTCTTCAATCTCTCTATTTTCCTAGATTATCGACTCAATATATCGAAAGTGTGCTCTTCTTGATATTTTATAACGGTCAATTTGAACTACTTTGTCTCTACTCCTATTATTACTAAACTTTCATTCTATATATTATGTTTTAGTCCAGCTAATCTCGATAAAATAATTTCCTAATTGCACTCGATATATACTTGAAAAAATAATGTTTCAAGATTGAACAAATACAGTCCAGTTTCAAAGTGTGAGATCCCAATTTGTGATTTGATATCGGATAACGCCTTCTTGGTAAAAGCTCGCAACCTCTAAGCACAATAGATCTCAATATTTGAAGCAATGGTGGCCTGGTTTATGAGGAAAAAGTTTATATGAGGTTGCAACCTTATATTGTTAAAGTAAGGTGCACCTTAAAACTCTTGAAATTGAGAGTATTTTGGCATAAGAGAATCCTCAAACTGATCATCTCAACCTGGAGATAAATGGGCATAAAGAAAAGAATGAATTTCAAGTCCAAAAAATAATAAATCTTATAATAAGTTATCTGGACCATCTATTTTCATGATTTTCAAGTCTTCATTGATTTGCTAAATTTTTAAAATTTTAAACTTTATAACTGAGGACAAAAAAAGAATTTTTGAAGCCATTGTAAGGTCTTCGATTTTGAAACATCATCTCTAAGTAAATTTTAAAGGTGCGCACTTCTAAAATATAAAGAGGCAAATTTTATAGGTGCGCACTTCTAAAATATAAGTAGGCAACTTTATACAAACCTCACCCGGTTTATAATTCATGTACCGAAGGAGAATATCGATGGAGTTAACATCAGCATAGTCAATTGCTTCCATGATTTCCATTCTCGGCTCATAACCTAAAGGGTAAGAGGCTTCCACGTAAAGCTTGAAAGAGGTGAATTAAAAGTTGAGATACCTAAGGATTCAAAGCCAATGAACATCTACATTTCAGCCAGCATGCGTTGGGATGGGGTTGGATAATAAGGTTAAGGAGAAGTGTTAAAGAATTAAGATGTTGGTGAGGAGGGAGAGACATTGAGATATATAGATATGAAGAAAAAAAAGATATTTCACGTCGTAAAAAATACATCTTGCAACACATTATGAGGACCGTCCATTTTCAATATTCTCCTGCGTGTATATAAGTGAACCTAGACAGCAAAACCAGCTTAGCCTGAAAATTCATGACAATTACAGCGTTATAACGCTCTGCAATCTATAGACAGAAGGAAGAACAAGAAAGCAAACCTGCTGACCTTTTCGCCAATATTGTTTCAAAGAAAACCTAATTTTTGTTGTCAACCTGTGCTACAGAAATGAATCACACATTAAAAATCCATTCGAAAATGTTTTTCTGACGCTAAAATAAACCCTCCTGTAATCTTGAGATGCATGGTTATAAAAGGAAAAAAAAGGAAAAGAAAAAGATTTCCAGTCTTATAAATACACATTTTACACTACATTATCAATCCATTTTTAAAAATTTAAAGTATATATAGATATGTTTGATATGCACCATGTTTGGAACATTAAATTTCAAGCTATTTTAAGAGTTTCTAGCCCCAGAACTACAACATCATCTAAAAGAGTTCTCAGCACAAGAACTTCGTCTTTCGACATGGTTTAGAGGCATGCCTTACTTCGCCGCCACAAGTCTCGTGAAAATTGTGAGACCACACTTGCAGCACCCTTCTTTAATGCTTTCATTCAAAGGAAAAGTTCGTGGAAACAGGATGTGTTTTGAGCACGAGAACACAGCAGCAGCACCCCTCTGTAAATGCTTTTATCCAAAGGAAAAGTTCCTCGAAACATGAGATTGACAAAACCTTCCAGATGAATATGATAAATTATGAAAACAAGTATTCAGAATAACAATTTACTTCTCATGGATTTGCTCTCGTTCCTATCGTTGCCTGTACATGTGAACATGTTTGTAATATTCTTGCTCATCTCTGATCTAGCGAAAACTATGATTACATTATATAGTAAGCTTTACTGATAAGTCGTACGTTACAGTTCAATAATATATATATATATATATGTATTTTACAATCAATGATATGTTGACCGTTGCCATTCAAAAAAAAAATTGAATCAATGATAAGACGTAGTTTACCATTCAAAATTTCAAAAAAAAATTGAATCAATGATTTCTCCAATGCACATCTCATCAATGACATCAAATGTGAAATCAGTCTTCTTACCAAATCATTCATTCATTCATCTACTCTACAAACCCGCTTGAACCAGATATAGCAGGACCATTGAGCTAGTCAAACTCATTCCAGGATTCATCCTGTTATACTTGAGTTCCCTCAAAATGAATAAATCAAATCATGTGAAATAACAATCCTACAACCCAACTATCCATGCCCTCTTAATCTGAGCAATTTTGATCTCATGAAGAAAACCAAGCAAGTATAAGCTCCTGTGGCAGCAACAAAGGATACCCCAATGTAAACACTAACAGTGTTTGCGCATACATACAAATACCTGCAAAGGAAGAGTAACTATCAATAGATGAGCCTAATGCTGCCAAGGAAGAGAGATTCAATAAATGCGCATTTACTTACTTTGGAGAGAACACACTCCACACAAACAAATGGTTTCTCATGAGTAGCAATATGAAGGTGAATGATATCAACACAATGGAGTTCATGACCAAAGGCATGAGACATGCCATTCCAATACTTGACTTTAGAAAAGAACCCATAGGAGCATTTGGCGGCGATGACTTGTGTCTGAAATCCTTCATGGGTAAGAGTATTGTGCTCGGAAGAAACAGCAGCAAAGATGCGTATGTAATGATCAAAGCCAAGATGCCCGAAAGAAATGTTGAGTGCGAAGAGAGGCCCTGGGGAGTAGTAAACAATTGTTAAAGTGTGATAAGTCAAAGAAAGTCCCACAAGCTTTATAAATCACAGAGTACATAGATTCGGCAACAGTAATGTTTGAAAGAGGTTAAAAGAGTTTGGAACTTGGAAAAGCGGGGCACAAAATTGATGGTTAACCATTTTTGGATCGAAATTTTATGACCTTGTTATTTAAGAGAAATATTATTTATGTAACGAAGGTTAAGGACTGAAATTGGGAATTTCATCTGAAATACTTCAAGCTGGCCAAAAACGTTCAATGTAGAAATAGTTTTGCAGAAACTATTATTATTGGTTGAGGTTTCAGGAATACAAGATAGACAAGTCCCCATTTTTGCTAGAACTTGTGATGATCTTATTCCCGAATTGAACTAATTGAGCTTTGTAAAAAGGAAATTTACTATATATGCTCCAGCAACATCAACAGTGGCTAGGGTGTTGCTATTTCCAAGTCCAAAGTGGCCTGTCATTCCCAAAAAGTAAAGGGAAGCAACCTGAAAGATAAGAGATAAATGCACCATCATTTTGAAAGAAACTTGCCATTTAAAGAAAATTAGTATGGTCATTTTAGATGAAATTTGTGCATGCGTCAATAGTGGCAGGTACATCCATTAATTGATGGTAACGAAAAGAAACGAAAAAAAGGAAAAGAAAATGCAACAAGGAATACATTGAAAAATAATAGAAAATTCCAAGAGATTATCTCTGTGCGCAGCACAACAGAGTGTGTATGTGTGTGTGTGTGTGTGAGAGAGAGAGAGAGAGAGACAGAGAGATAGAGAGAGATTAGATTTCAACAAATCAATTATCCAGGCTCAGCAATTCAGCTTGTTCAATCAACACAAAATTAATTATGAAAAATAACCATGTACTTCAAAGAAACATTCCAAAGGATACATTCAAAGAGCAAGTATTCATGGCTAAAGAATAATGTGAAGCATAAGTGCAGCTGACCTCAACCCATTTCTTATGATTTACTGTGGCAATTGAGAAGTAACTCAAGCTGCCTAGGAGTTGCATGAGAAGCAATACCACGGGCACCGCATTAATTGGCTGCTGAAGCAACAACTGAAGAAGACACCAGCAGATAACATATGTACTTCCAACCAAGTATGTACAATTGTTTATCTCCAAGTGAAAGGACCACTTGTTCACCTCAATGGAAGTGACTGATCCCGTAAAAGGATTGGATTTGGGAATAATCCATGGTGATGCTATTGCTGTTATCAACACTGTAAAACCGAGGAATCCATATATCATGCGTGCTATGAGAATTCCCCCATATGCTGATGCCCCTTCATGCTGATACTCCATTATGTACAACACCACCAGAAATCCAGATACAAAAATGCCTATTTGTGCGGTAGCATAAATCAAAGACCTCTGGGATCTCAGAAAAAGGGAGAGAGAGCCAAGACCAACAACAAAAATAACAGAAGCTACTTGCGAAGATTTCAATGTAAGAGATCCAGCATGTTCAAGCCACTTGGAAACATCAGGCAGATGGGTCCAATTTACACCACCTTGATGCCAACCTCTCAAAATCCGCCCCAAAATAAGCACTAACAAAATGGATAGTATCTTAAGATAACCCCCATTGTCTTTTCGCAAAAATTCATGCTTAGTAGGCTTAAGAGAATCCTTTTTCTCTTGTACAGATGACCTTGAAATTGTTTCTTTGGGAACACGCTGAAATGCTTTGCGGAGAAAAACAAAATACAGTCCTGAGGCCAGAAAATGCCATGTATATTGCTCCTCCTCTACCATAGAACTTGCACTGAGACTTAAAACGTGACCCATGATCCCCATCAAAGCAAAGATCTCGTCTAAATGCCACCAGTTGGTATATGCTTCTCCTTGATAAGAGGTATTCTTTTGCAATACTGGGAATTCTTTGCACAAATTAAGAAGACCCCACAGCAGTATTGCAAAAGATACGAACATTACAGCAATCCCAGAAGCTAACAAATTAACAGGTTTCTGCACAAGAAAGATGATGTTAGTCCCGTCTCAATCCTTCACAATGTAGACCAACAGTATAGTTCATAGCATATCAAAATTCCTAATTTCCAGTGACTTGATCAATAATAGCATAGTTCATAGAATTAAATGAAACTAGAAGTAGGGAACTTTACTTCTGTGGTTTTTCTCGATAACCAATCTGAGGCAGTTTCCAAAAATTGATAATAGGCTTCTACTGTCATCTCAAGGCTAATCATTCCATCTGATCTGCAAAATATAGTGAACAAATCAAAGATGCATTTGTATTCAAATTTTTCAAATGCTGAATTCATTTTTACTTATCCGTGAAAAAGAAGTGTCTGTCAAGATAGATTAGAAAATTACATGACGCTTGAATTTTTCTGTAATTTCCAGGAATAATGAAAAGAGGAAGCTTTTGATAATAAACAACATAGTTTCTCTTCAATGCTTCCATTACACTTCCTGTCTTCCAGCCCTTCATGATTGGCATCACGACTCATAGAATTCCTACAAGAAAATCCAGGTACATGCGCTTTCAGTAGTCTTAGTAATTGCCATGAATTCAACTCCAATGCTCGTAAGCAATGCCGATCTGTGAACAAGAAAACAAAAAGGTTATAGCCATGCAACAAATAACTAGAAAGGAACATAAAAATTAATAAGCATTTAACATATCCTAAAGGAATATCATAGAAACAAGATATACTAAAAATTTTAGACACAATGACAAGGTTGATTGTCTCCAAGCCAAATTAATATAACACTTAAACAAGTTAGATTCCCAGTCATACATAGCTTCTGAGAAGCTGCATAGAAAAAGTTAGATTCCCAGTCAATTAATTGAAGCTCAAACTTTTTACATTTTAATTTCCATTTTTCATGAATAGATAGGATGCCTTAAATCTTGATCGATGACTCAGACGAAAAAAAAATAGTACAAAAATTTGGTTAATTATTTTAATATTAATATTTTTTTTAATTGCATTGGGGAAATAAAAGAATTGCAAAAATGATAACCCTTGGAAAGTTAGGAAAACAAAATTGAATTCTTTTTATGAAAATGATTTTATGCATAATAGTTTCTTATTTTCACTTTTATTTTTTTCCAACAATTCAGTTTGTGAACATGAGTCAACTTGTCAAGGACTAGCCCGAGTCTCAAGCAAGTCATAGTTTGAAAATTGTGGAAAGGCACTCAAGACCAGCTTTGATTGATTCCATTAGCTCTCAGAATGCCAGTTCACCAAATATTCCAAGTTATTTTGGACCATTATAATCATATAAAGCCACATCAACAACACACATAATGCTCACAATCAGATCAAACACTTCTAAATTTAAGACGCCAACCAAAATTCATGGTTTTGGCATCATCACTTAGCATTCATTCAGAAAAATATCATTTTCCATGGTTTTGGCACCACCACTTGGTACTCATTCACCATGGTTTTAATTTTTTTCCTCTGTAACACTTCAGATCCAAAGAGACTGCTAGCAGTGTCCTAAAATCTTCAACCTTATTATACTTCCAAAGCTGGATTTTGGGCAACTTTATTGTCATGTAGTTTCTCCCCCCAAAAAAAAAAAGAGGGAAAAAAGGAAGACAAAGGCAATTCTTTTGGGACCACTATCCTAGGATGCTCTGTTAAACAACCCTTCTTGGAGTTCAAAAAGTCTTCAAAGGTAGGCATTTCAATCGAATATCTATAAAAGATACTTCTGAATTAACAGATTATATTGGACAATAGAAGCTTATTAAACAAATTTAATTTCATATGCTCTCAAGCATGATATGACTTTCACAGCCATTCCCAAGGTTCAGAACTATGGCGCCGTGAACCAACACCACACATAAGATTTCATTCAAAGAAGTTCAAGTTCAGAATACAAGGAACTCAAGGAAAGCAATTGAAGAACTAAGTTAATCAGGTAAATGCAACTGCTGTTCATGAGCAAGTAAATCTAAATCGGAATGAGATGTGTCCAATAGCTTTTGTGGTGATGTGCAGATTATAGTATCAAATGTCAGCAGATCTCAACATCCAGAGAAAAGTGTAGGGACCTGTTAATGAATCAAAGATTCCACGGATCAGGATGCCAACATTATTCTTTGGAATAGGCACACCAAGTAGAAGGGCTAATGTTGGGGCCATGTCTACCTGGAAAACAAAACCATAGTAAATTGTGAACACTTACGCACACACCCACAACCATACAAAACAACGAATTGAATTGGAATAAGCACTGCACTTATAAAAAGGAGAAAAGGACATCAACACATACTAGGAATCAAGAAATAGCTTAAATAAATGGGGTTCATCTTACTTGGGAAATTGAGTTATAAGAGAGAGACGCATAATCTGGGACCTTACAGTCCAGACCAATAAATAGAGACATGGAATCAGTCTCTTCATCTGAGGATCCTCCATGGTTCCCACCATCAGTCATGCCATGATCACTGACTACCATCTGGAACACAAGTAAAGAAGTAAGCTTTCTGGTTCCTTTGGATAAATCATTTCGAAGTGTCATTAAATATAATGCAGTTTGAAATCAACAACTAATAATAAATAATGACCTTTGTGTAATATGAGTCAATGTACTCACGATCATGAACACGAGAAATAGTAATAACATCTCTTAGAAGGTAGTGCTGCTAGCATACTTTTAACAAACTCAGGTTCTTGAAGGTTTACTTCCCCATGTTGAGCACTCCCTAGGAGAGTGAGAACTGGTGCACACCTGGACAATACCCTCAAAACGGTGGGTTTCCATTGGTATTATACCTAGTTCTACATAATGTCATCATTACATTATTTTTAACCTAAACATTCTTGGAATGCATTTTACGAGCTCTAAAAGGGTACATTTGCTCCTATTATCCCCAGAAAACTATGACCTAGAATATTTATATTTGATCTTGGACACAAGCATTGGAAACCCAAATCAGGTTCATGGGGTGTTTATCGACCACATTTCAGCCCTTCGATGAACAGAGCGAAAGAGCCATGTACTTTTTGTGGAGGGTTTGTGGCGTTTCTTTACAATAAAAAGCATGCAATGATTGGGAATGGGTGGGGGCATTGGTGATTAGGGGGGCAGGTGCCTCAACATAATGTTCTGGGCTCCATTTCCACTGTTAACACTTAAAGGGAAAAAAAAGAAGGAAACATGTGATAATTCATTTTGCAGTGATTACCCTAGACTATGATGAAGTGATCAACAACTTATCCGACAGATGCTATCCACGTTAAGTTTCCTTGATCCTGCAATTTGTAAGCATTTGATCACATTACTTGGTCAACATGCAGTAACTCTGCAAATTAAACAGATGCTCTTCACACATTAAGGCCACTGTTATATAAGGAACACTTCAGTATGCTTTTCTACCATAGCTGCATTATGATGACACCGTAATTCATAAGGTCGTATCTCTTAAGACTGCAATGTATTAGAAGTCCAAAAAGGAAGCGGACAAACTAAAGATAGATCATGCATAAATGGTCCTTTTTTTTGCAAGTAACAGCTATTAAAACATGTCTTTTACAGAGGAAAAAGAACAAAAATGTCAAGTTGGCATCTCGCTAGCCTTACTCAGAAACAACTCATCACAGTGAACATCATTATTGGCAAATGGATTAAACAGCAGCATTAACCTCTCCAAAAAGATGACAAAAATAGATGCACAGGAAGACAAAAAATTGGAAGTCTCACAAAAATTATCAAGCAACAGCCAAGGAATTGACACCTCCTTGCATGCCAATCTAAGGACATTGAAATAGTCATCCTCTACAATGAGTAGGATAGGCTGCTCAGAACATCTATGATTACAAGATAATGAATCCTACATTAGAAATATGCCACAAAGATTAAAGGAGCACAAACCAAAAGGGTTCGTTTGTTACACTTGTGGTGATGGATAATTGCCATATCAAGCTTCTCGATAACCTCATCCATCTCCTTCAGTTTCGGCACCATCAATGGGCTGAAAATCGACAAAAATAGGTCAAGTTCAGATTCTGTAATCGTCTATAATGTAGTAGTGAGATTCTAGAAGAATAAACAAATCAAATCATTTAAAACTAGATACCTATGACGCCCACCAATATGACCCACATGGTCCAGCCCAAGATAGTGGAGAATCTAGAAACAAAATATGGGTTGTCATCCAATGATATAAGAGAAAACGTAAAGGAGGTTACCAGAGCAATCAAGAAGAAGCACATACTAAATAAACAAATGAGAAGAAAAGCACTTAATTGTATGAATAAAAAATTGGAGCTTTTACACTTTAAAAAATTACTGAGTGAAGCTCTATGTCATGAAGGAACTCCTTAACATTTGAGATTTTTTTAATAAGCATGTCATAAATAAAATCAATGTTTAAAAAAACGCCGAGTCGAACCGGACTCGGGAATCGCCATGGACGGATCGTATCGGCGAAAAAAACGAGAATCGTCCGGTTCTAGAGAGAACCGGACGATTCTGCACAGTGACTCGTCGATTCATTGTACGGAATCGGCGAGTCCCGTACAGAATTTTTTTTTTTTTGTAATCCATGATAGATTTTTTTGTAATACTTGATCAACTTTTTTGTAATCCATGATCGAATTGTTTTTTTTTTTTTGTAATCCATAATCGAATTTTTTGTTTTTTTGTAATCCATGATAGAATTTTTGTAATCCATGATCGAATTTTTTGTTTTTTTTTTTTTTGTTAACCCATGATAGAATTTTTTGTAATCGATGATCGAATGTTTTGTAATCCATGATCGAAATGTTTGCTTTTTTTTGTTAATCCATGATCAAAATTGTTTTTTTTTTTA
>NW_006497648.1:174683-187359 GCF_000471905.2 Amborella trichopoda
ATTCTGCACAGTGACTCGTCGATTCATTGTACGGAATCGGCGAGTCCCGTACAGTAAGTTTTTTTTTTTTTGAATCCATGATAGTATTTTTTGTAATACTTGATCAACTTTTTTGTAATCCATGATCGAATTTGTTTTTTTTTTTTTGAATCCATAATCGAATTTTTTGTTTTTTTGTAATCCATGATAGAATTTTTTGTAATCCATGATCGTAATTTTTTGTTTTTTTTTTTTTTTGTAACCCATGATAGAATTTTTTGTAATCGATGATCGAATGTTTTGTAATCCATGATCGAAATGTTTGCTTTTTTTTTGTAATCCATGATCAAAATGTTTTTTTTTTTTTGTAACCCATGATAGAGTTTTTTGTAATCCATGATTGAATTTTTTGTAATCCATGATCAAATTGTTTTTTTCTTTTTTTGTAATCCACGATCGAATTTTTTGTTTTTTTGTAATCCATGATCGAATTTTATGTAATCCATGATCGAATTTTTTGTAATCCACGATCGAATTTTTAATCCATGATAGAATTTTTTGTAATCCATGATCGGATTTTTTGTAATCCATTATTGAAATGTTTGTTTTTTTTCTTGTAATCTATGATCGAATTTTTTGTTTTTTGTTTTTTTTGTAACCCATGATAGAATTTTTTGCAATCCATGATTGAATTTTTTGTAATCCATGATCGAATTGTTTTTTCTTTTTACTAATCCACGATGGAATTTTTGTTTTTTATGTTTTTTTTTTTTGTAATCCATGATCGAATTTTATGTAATCCATGATCGAATTTTATGTAATCCATGATCTAATTTTTTGTAATACATGATCGAATTTTTTGTAATCCATGATGGAATTTTTTGTAATCCATGATTGAATTTTTTGAAACTTTGTGATTTTTTTTTTTAATCCATGATCGAATTTTTTTTTGTAATCCATGATAGAATTTTTTGAAAATTTGTGATTTGTTTTTTTTAATCCATGATCGAATTTTTTTTTGTAATCCATGATAGAATTTTTTGAAAATTTGTGATTTTTTTTTTTAATTCATGAACGATTTTTTTGAAAATTTGTTAATTTTTTTTTTTAATCCATATTATTCAAAGAGAAAATGAGATAGATGATGATTTTGAGGCCACCCTATCCCAGCCATATTATTCACATATCTAGTCCCAACAACAACAGTGTAGGGATGAGCACGACAGTGCAGGTGAGCATGAAGGATGGACAAGCTTCGGGGATTTTAGATTGGGAACACAACAAAACACTAACACTCAGGGATTTGGGAATAGTCAGACGCCTGCTAACATCGATGATTCGTTTTTAGATCGAATCAATGAATTGTTAAACGAATTCAATCTATGGCACCAGCGTGACCAAGAAGAACAATAACGTCGTATATCATTTTATTTTTAGATCATATGTTACTAATTTTATGTTTTATTGTAGTCCATGTATGTTGATATACTTATTCCATGATAATTCTATGTTTATCCTTTTCTGTGGTTTAAATTAAATGCTGAATGGCGGTTCATGCAGGGAAAGAACATATCAATATTCGCATATTCATTCAAAAACATGAAAATTCTTAATGGAGTACCCTCATTTCTTATTGAATTCCTAAAAAATAATATTTATAATGAATTTTAATAATTTTTTCGGATTTTTTTTAAGCTTTATTCTGACCGATTCACCCGATTCCCGATCAGGATCGCCGATTCGCCGATCCGGATCGATTTTTTGGGTGCCCGATCCGGGTCACCGATCCGTTTTTTAAACCATTGGATAAAATAGATCAGTAAACAAGTTGAACAAAGTGCCGACAGAGAGGCTGTATACGACTCCAAAACACAGAAGTACAAAACAAAGCACAATGAAGTAAAGGGAGGGTAAAAGGAAGATGAAAAGCAAAAGTGGTTGGGATGAATACGTAGCAAGAAAAGGGGAGGGAGAAGGCAAAAATATGGATTAGTAAGGGAGAGATGGGGGGCAAGATAGGAGTTCAGGATCCTCGCAGCAACAGGCACAATTTGTACTAAGGAATCCCTCATCACTCTCTTGTGGGTACCAAGTTGGCCTCATGGAGCATGTGATGAAAGGAAGTAGATCTGTTATCTATGATGGTTGCAGTCTAATCCAAAATTTCCACCAAGCTCCACAGGCATGAAGTGTCCATCCCCTCAAACTAATGACAATAAGATAAGGGAAATTTATAAAATACACCTAAATTATCTCCCACAAAATAATCTTTCTTAACCATGAAATGGCAGAGGACACTTGAGGAAAAATCTTGAAGCCTATAAGAAGAGCAAGAGCTTTCCCACTCAGATGAGTCACACACCCCTCTACAGACCTGGAGAAAGAACTGCAGCCCTCCGCTCCTTCAAAATGCACCTACCCTTGACATGCCTGGATGCCCAAAGGACATGCAATTAAAGTTAAACTTGCACACATCCTCCAGGGAAGGTGTGCATCAAGAGTCCAAGACAATGGTTTATTCACTCTTACAGACTCCCTCACACTATAGTAAGCCCGCCATGGTAGAGATCTACAAGTCTGATACTGCTGAAATTCTTGATGACAATAGCCCATGAAATCAACACATCATACTCTTACTGCCTGAACCACAGTAGGTAGCAACATCTCTGAGAAAAATGTTATTACTATAGAATGCCCCAAGACACAACAAGTGGATACATGTTTTTTTGGGGTAAATCAGCGAGACTGGGTGAAGCCAACACATAACAGAAGAAACAATGCATGTAAATGAAACCACTCAACAAATTTTAAACAAGTCAGGCATGCAGCTCCAATAAGACAGGAAGACGAGTAATGTACTAGTTGCTCCATGGTCACCTCCACATCCCGGTGTAACAAATAAGAAGCTTGGAAGATGATGAAAGTAATCAGTATTAAAAAAGTAACCAGTCATCTGAATACCTATAACTTGGAAGGAGAATATGGTGTTGAAGCAGAAGATATCAGGGTACTAATTTTATCAGGACCGGACCAGACAATGAACCGGTGACGGGGCTCGTCCGGCTGAAACCAGTCAAAGCAATCAGGCATTTTCTAAGGAGTATGTATACATAAAAATCAGATAATAAATTAAAAACTAGTAAAGAAGGAAAAACACGATACAAATCTACCAAAAAAAAATAAAAGCGAGAGAGGAAACTAGAGTTTGGATTTTGCGACTTTGGAGATCACAGATTTTGCGTTTCAAAAGTGGTGGATACTACTACCAATCTAATACATCATGATTTTTGAGCTCAAAAGTAGCAGATTAAGAACCTTAATGTAACACATTATGTGCCAAAGGGAAGGATGGAAAAAAGCAAGAAGAGAGGGAAAAATGGGCCAAATTACACAAGAGAAGTGAAAAAAATAGGTTACAAAAAGAAACAGAGTAGAAAGAGAAACAAGGCAGTGTTTCTGGAGGGTGATGATTTAGGTTTAAAATAGGAGAATTTGGCCAGAACTCAGAAAAATCTCAAAATATTGGGTCACAAGAGATATTGTATAGTTTAGTATGTGTAAAAATCTTTGACTAAAACTTACGGATCATATTACAATACGGAAGGTGAGTAGGGTGAAAAGTGAAAATAAGAAAAGGCAAAAGAACACTTGAAAGATCCAGCCAAACAAAGGCAAAAACCAGTCGGACCAATCAACAGCTAATTTTGTCCGGTTCTATGATATTTTGGGTTTGACCTAATCAGAACAGCCAAGTAGAGCTCACAACAGCCAGGCTTGCCCTTGCCCTTGCCCGGCCCTGGTCCCTCTAGGCCCGGCCTAAGCTTGCCTGCCCCGGGCCAAAGAGGCCTAGCCCATGCTGAACTTAATAGACCTAATAGAAAAATTGGAAAAAAATGAGAAAAAGGGTTGGGCCAAGCCGGCCTTGTCGTGTCCCTGGCCCAGGCCCAGCCCTCGCCCAGTCCTCAGACCACATTTTGTGGCCCAGGCCCTAGTTTTTCAGGGCTGGGCTGACTGGGCCAGGCCGCTAGGCCCATTGCCAGCCCTACAGCCAAGGGATTAGTTGGCAGTTCAACTAGTCAAACAGACAATCTGGTCTGATCATGATAATATTCTACCATATATCTAGGCTCTTCCCCCAGAGAAGCACATTGCTACAGCTTTAAGGCTTTGTACCAGTACAGATCCGTTCAAGTCTCAAATGGGAAGTACCAAAATGAGAGATTATGTCCAATCCAAGTCATCAAGACTAGCTCCCACGGCTATCGAGTCAGTTCAATGCTTAATTTAAGTTGAATTAACTTGGTCCATTTGGTCTTGCAAGATTCATTTTTTAGTGTTTACAACTTGGTCCATTTGGTCTTGCATTATTCATTTTTTAGTGTTTACAACTCGATTCAACAGTAGTGTAACCATAGAAACAAGACAAGTAAATCCAGTCTAAGGTAGAAAACAAGATGAAAGAAAAGTACCAGTCCATGCACTAAGAGGTGGATCTATACATACAAACAAAATTATTATGTTAATATTTGCACACACACAGCAAAAAAAAAGGGGACAAAAAAGGTCTTAACCCTTATCTTTCTGGCCAAAGGACAAGACAACAATCTAAATCAAAGGAATAGGATGCGAACCATTCATTATTTTTTCCTTTTTGGTCAAACTATTGGAATCTAATTTATACATTGGTAGAAACTGGCGCAAATGGCTCTGATCGTCAACCTAAAACAATAAGAAATTTGACCATTTTAGACCATGACAAGAAAAATATGCATTCCATCAAAACTCAAAGAGAATACCAATAGATCCCAATCTGTGGCTGCAAGTTCACCTTCCAGATGACGTGAGACATTATAATCCACTTCTACTGTATCTTTTACCTACCAAGATAGAAACATTTTTAGGAAAATTAACTTGGGTCAAATTAAGTCTATTAAATAAAAAATAAATGCAGCAAATAAGAATGCAACTAGTGGTGCATAATGAGACATGTTATACAGGGTAAAAGAGCCCCCATTAGAGAGTGATCCCTTCACAATCCCTCTGGAGGAAACCCACTTCGCATTTAGCTCCTTTGAGCACAAGACCAAAGGATATAGAACAACATTTCAAATGACGAAAGTATATAGACCCTCCCCTCTCCTGAAAATGTACCCTAATAACATTACTAATTTAATAATCTACGGGGTTATCCCATTTCTCTCGAAGCCTACATCTTGAAATTAAGCAAATCTCCTTCCATTATCAAGGGACCCCAAGATAAAACAGGGGAATCCATCAGGGGCTTGTCAAAGAGCTCAACCCTCAGCCTCAGTGGATGCACAAACACTGGCCTCAAAAAAGTAATGAAAATCCTATAAAGCCATCTCCTATCAACACCTACCCCACCCATGCCTCCGGTTCCGAAAAAAACTACTCCCATTGAGTATAAAGAGCCCTCAAGAAGCATCACCCACACTATCCTAGTCATATCTAATGGCTATGCGGCAGGTCCCCGAGTACAATGTAGCTATGTTTCAGTGGATCTTGGAACCATGATTATTACGATAGCATGAAAGTCTTTTTCTCTAAGCAAAGAATTATTCATGCATATTGTGAGAATGTTATCAAATGGCTATGTGGCATTTCGCCTAATCCATGGCATTTCAGCAATGTGTGAATGAAACCTGAGAGTTCATGCAGCATCTTACAAAGGCAATATATCATGTCCACAGAGAGCCTAAGGCGTTGACAGAACCTTATTTAGTAGCTTCTTAATTTCTTCAAGGCTTTGCTCATTGGTACCTAAATGTATCTTGTAAGAATCAATTTCAAGTGCCACTAAGAAATTCCCAAGCACCATGGTCAATATTTCAAACAGTGTTTAAAGAATTGCCAATCCAGATTGGAATCACTCGATCTGTATTGGAAGTCACCCTGGACGATCCAGATCCAGTAATATATCACGATCCGGCTGAGTCCCCCTAGAACCTGCCGGTTCGGGCCGCTCCTTGACAGTTCCTGAGGAACCAGTGCTTTTCCACATTTTGTTTTCCAATTTTATTGATTTGCAATTCTCAAAATTTTTGGAATAAAAAATAGGCCTGTTGGCCCACTGATTTTTATGCTCATGTGGCTGCACCACCTGCATGCGTTGGGCTTACCTCCCCCACTGGCCCCACCCATCAGGCCCAATGTGCCTCGTGTAGCGCATGTCCATGCTTGACCTGTTTTGACTATCAAAATGGGGGATGTAACTTTTAAGGAGATGTATTCGTCCTCAAAGTCCCGACGTGGGACTATTTTTCTTCGCCTCTTTTGCCACTTCTTGGCTCAAATTTAAACCATGCTGATATTTAAACCACGCTCATAGAAATCTCATATTTAAACCACATGTAAACCACGCTCATAGAAATCTCATATTTAAACCACATGTAAATCACGGTCATAAGAAAATCTCATAGTTAAACCACACTCTAACGCATTTGATTTAGTGAAAAAAGGAAAGAAAAAAGGCCTATGTGAACCACATATAATATGTTAAAAATAGAAATCTCATATGATTTTTTTTCCTAAAATTCCCAACGATTAATTGTTCAAAGAATGTTTTGAGAAGAAATACCTTAATACTTTTTTTTTCCTAATACTTCAATAAATATTTTGGCTTTGTGCACTCAGACATGAGACATGCTCTCAGTATTTATGTATTTGTAGTAAAATAATGAAAAATTAGAATGCAATACCATTTTTTTTTTTGGAAACCTAAAAAACTAGATTTTCAAGCAATTCAAGTGATTTTTTGAAATTTTTTAATGTTGACTCTTGCTGATCCGGCCGATTCTCCGATCCAAATCGCAAATCCACCGATCAGACACGGTTTTTGGGATGGCCGATCCAAGTCACCAATCCGTTTTTCTAAACATTGATTTCAAGACTCCAACAGAAAATATTGCTTAGTGTGAGAACATACCCTTATTTCTTATAGAACTTATTCCAACCAATACCAAGATCGCCAAGTACTAGTTATCCATGAAATTTTATCAAAAATATGGGGGTGGTATCTGGCACAGAATACTGTAAACTTACATAAAAACTGCTAACCCCATCCTGTCGGGTGAATAGTCCAGGGAAAAGCTTAATCCATGTCTCATCACCAAGCATCACCATTTTCCAGCCTATATCATGCAATTGTCCTGCACATAATCATGAGAATTAGGATTGGGATGGATTCATCCAAACATTGTTGTGTTATATGCAATTACATTTCTAGACAACATAAAAAACTCCACAAAGAAACAACAAACCGAGAAGATTGTCATCTAACAGCGCTTGTGTATTGAAATTGAATGCCACATCCAAAAAACCTGCAATGGCCCCAGATATCATTGCCTGCAAAAAATCATCAGAAAACTTATCAGGCTAATAAAAGTTCATAAAACCAGCAATTCTAAGCAATCTACTCCACAAAACTGCAACCAAATGGAAACATCTTGTAACCTTCAATCTGGGCATGGTAACAGTTGGTGGAGCTGCTCTTGCATGATAGCCAACTGCCTTTCCATTCAACAACAGGGATTGAGTGTATGGCATGGCATTCATCAGGGCCTCAGATGGATGGGATCCATCTTTCCCCAACACAAATTCAGCTGGCAACCCATCAACAACCTAAATCAACAAACCCAGATCACATGATTGTAACAACAAATATCTTCTAAGTTCTCAGCATAAAATGCAAGCATGTGAAAACAACATATAAGTAGTAAAGTAAGCTTAAATTCTTAACAAAGCCATCGGCATCAATGACTCACTTTACCATTAATATTAGTCGATCAAAGAGAGGGGTTACTCCTGAAGTTTCCTGTTGGAGAAGGATATAATTAACATTGAATCACATTTCAACAGAGAAATCAAAAGACATGTATGGACAAATGAAAATACTTTGCAATGTCAAATAAACAACAGCCTTGCAATGTCAAATACACTGCAATGCCTCATTGCTTTTCCGTTTCAGGTCAATAACAAGGCACTTCATTTTTAAAATGCAAAAAGGTTCGTATTCCTTTTATATTTTTATCTCTTTTACATGGTCAAGGGCATTTTCTAGTCATTCAGATGCACAGATGCAAGAAAGGCCTGATTGTTTACTTATCATAGTTAATAAGAATCCCTAGGATTTTGAATAAGAGCACATAGTATTCCTCTGCAAATCCTCCATCTTGCCAGGAAAGCATAGAGAATGCTAGACCTGTAGAGTCAAGGGCTCCACTTCCACCACTATTTACCCAAAAAGGGAAAAAAGATTCAGAATACATTAAATAAAGTGTTGAAGACCAGACCACCTTGTTGAAAACCATGCACAAAACTATGAAGCTTGAGCGTAGGTCATCCATGCATATGCTTTGACCATAGCTGCAAGAACTTTTTGGGGATCTGGCATAAATTAAAAATCTTTGAATTTTACAGGACTATTCACTGAACCAATACCAAAAACAATTTAAATCACATGGTGTTGTTGATCACTGATCGTGATATCATACTTAACAAAATGCTCCATATGACTGTAAATGTAGCCGTATGTCAAGAATGTTCCCACAATCTTAGCCTCCACATGTAACGGTGTGTATTAGTTGACAAAATATCGGCCAGCATTGTATATTGTACAGTAACAGACATTTGTATTGGCTAGAAGCTCAATTACAGTTGAACAATAAAGCAATTGGACACAAAAATTAATGAAATGGGTCATTTAGGTTTACCATCCAGAAATTACAACTTACAAGATTTTTTTTTTCCCATATTTAACTTGGTTGGGATCAGAGTAGATTATCACAGAATGGGAATATGGATTGTACCTTGCAAACTTTCAATTTTTCCATGAATACATATATGTTTGTGAAGTTTAGGGTATTCTCTTTGGTCTTTCACCTATTTTAATGAACTTTGGAACAATTATCTGCACTTGTTTAGACATGCTTAGGAATCTATCCAACATCCAGAACCCGAAATCTCAGAAAATTCGAAGCCATTAACTCCATGAAAGCTCACAAGTCCCACCTGATACAAGGACCTCAACTGATCAGGAGGCAACCTCTCAGTCTCATGGCTTTCAGCTCCATCAAAGACTGGCATGTAACTCTCAGGTCCACTGTGAAAGGAAACTCACAAAAGTAATATTCAAGAAACCATGAAATCGAACTGAATGGAGAAATGCCACCCAAAAAAAAAAACTTTTTACCTTACACCAGTGAGTGCAGGCTTGACTGGGAAAAACCCTAAAATGAAGAGAAAGAGACCACTGATCTGTAACATAGCTGCAACCAAAGTCCATGACGTTAATCTGCAACAGCTTGGAGGATCCATCACCAAGCATTTGTGTTTTCCTCTGTAACTGTTAGATTTCGTGATTCATGCTTTCTAGCGAAACAGTCCTTTATTTTCACTCGTGTTTTTGCTTTCCACCCACTGCGCAAGCGGAAGGTCTTTTACCGTTTCAAAACCGGATCGGTGGCGAACTGTTTATCCACTACCTGACTTGGGATTTAAATTAGGTATGCAATTTCGATTTATGTGCTTCGAAAGAAAGTACCATAATCCAATCGTACACTACAGTGGATGCGTGTTGAATAAAAAAGCAGATGGTGAACGTGTACTTAGAGAAATAGAAAAAATATGTAAAATCTTAAAGGGTACCCATATGAATATTCCACAATAGTAGGTATTTTTTAATCCAGCTATCCAAAAAATATTAAGAAATAAAAACAATAAAAGGATGCGGTTTCTATGCGGCCAAGCACGCGTATGTAGAAATGTGGGTCTCTAAATAAATAAATTTTTAAGATGGATTTTCAAGACTTAATTTTTTGGGATATGTAATCTCTGACATGGAGATCATGAATATGAATGAATAAATAAATTTTAAAAATAAAAATAATAATTCTATTAAAAAAAACATTTGGACCGTTAGTTTCTATTGTTTTTATATAAAACACCTACTTGTATCTATTTTTAAGATGGATGTTTTATATTTTTTTGAACCGCATATGTAGAAATGCGGTCCAGCTCGCATGAAACAATTTTCCAATTGTTTATCCACTACTTGACTTGGATCATTAGATCAACTATTCAAATTAAGTTTTGATCGGACTAAAA
This sequence comes from Amborella trichopoda, assembly GCF_000471905.2. Next base: position 184,788 of record NW_006497648.1, read on the forward strand.
CAAGGATCCAAAAAATATTAAGAAGTACATAAAACAAAATATAATTAAAGTTAGGGTTTATCGAGCAGGGATGTAGAAGGGACTTAAAAACATTATATAAGTATAAATTTAAAGAAAAAGTATATATAAACGAGTTTTAAGATGAAATCAGGTTGGACCTTTACCATTCTAAAATCGATGAAGTCCCGACTGATTCCCATATAAATTGGATATTAAGAAATTTTAGAACACCGATCTCAACATAAATTATCAAAAATTAATACTTTGTAACTGCTATGTCGGAGTTAGAGACCCCTTGGTTACGCTTTTCTCTCTATAAATTTGATTTAATTGGTGTATAAAGAACTGAAGCTTTGTTCCATACATAATTTCACCATCTTAATTGTTCGTTAATACATTTTCTTTGGACGGTTAGTTATTCGTTAAGGGTGAGGTGTGTATGGGGTGTGAACCTCACACTATTTAAGTAAGGTGCAGATAGTTTCAATGTGAAAACGTTATGCGATGGCATGAAAATCTATTGTCACTCATAATTATGAATTTTAGAGCTAAAAAAATAAGATAAATCTAGCAAATCTATAAATAATAATTTTTTTATAAAATGAATGGTTTTAAGATAATACGTTATAAGTTGTATTATTTTCATGACTTGAAATCTTTTTTTTTTTCCATATCCATAAATTACAAATTGAGATGATCAATTTGAGGGGTTCCTAACCTCAGAACAATCTTTTCCAATGGGTTTTTGAGGTATGCCTTGTATGAGGTTCACGCCTCGTATAAATTTTTTCCTTTAGGGGGACCTTCAAAATAAATCGTTTCGATAATATTGAAAAGTAATCGTTCGATTGGAATTCCATTTCTGAGATAGTTTCCAAAAACCAATCAAGAATAAAAAATATCAAAATATCAATAAATATTTTGTCAGTTACTTTTTTCCTTTTTTGAGAATAAACATGTTATTGATCATTTAGAGAATGCTGCTCCTTTTTTTTAATATTAACTCGAGACCAAGTAAGAATGAAACTCCAGACATAACTGGCATGCACATTACTTTTGCCTAGAACCCATTCTCATTTATAACCTAGTGGTATTATTGATTTTTAATGGGAAAATATACAATGAGACAATTTACCTTTGGTATAAGGTAGTCACAATTAATCTAGACTATTAGATGTGAAATTGGGTGACTGCATTTATATTATTAACCAAGCTTAAAGTTCAAAAGAAATTTTCTCAAACTTTACGACACACTCAAGCTATCAAACTTCACATCAAATGGTTGTAAGTAATTCTGACCTCCCAGTACCAAAGGTAAGTGGTCTCATTATATACAATCCCATTTTTAATTAGTTTATTAAAAACTATATGGGAAAGCACATTCATATAAAATGCCCGATTAAAATGTGACCGAAACATTTATTTGTGATGGTCACCATATCTTAAATCTAAGATAGTGGACTGATGTAAACAATTAATACTGAAATTTTATTGTAAAAGACAGCTACTGGTTCTTCATATTAATTCCGAATTTGTCAATACGCATATCAATCTATTCAGCATATTGTCCAGCCAAAAAATAGGATGGTCATAAAGAGGGCATAGATCATCAGCCGTCTTTGGATAACTATGAATGGTGGATGTTAGATTTGAGTAACCTTCTCTTTACCGGCAAGTATCAAATATTTTTCAATACTTATATCATTTACTTTTTAGGACATACCATTACCATATCTCATGCCAATATTTAACAATTTCACTTTTTGGGTTGGAAAGGGTGCTTCAGCTCTTTAGCCAATTCAGGGGAAGTCTTTGGGTACAATTTTAGAGATAAAAAGTAAGCATGGTAAGATATGCATAAGAAGGAATTTATCTTGTCCAAGTAAAGGACTCCACATATATACTTGGAAAAATTCAATTTGGAGAGAGAAGAAAAAGAACAAGCTCTTTGAGTGGTCTTTTTGTTTATCAAGCCATTTATCAGACACAAAGCATGGCCCTAAGTGTTTCTCTTGACTGCTTGGAGACCAAAAGCTTCATGAAGAATCATAACTCTGTTAATGTTTCTAGTTGATATCTCCTAAAAACTTTCCTTGTTATTTTTTTTTGGGAAAACTTACTATACTTCCCCTCCCAAATATATTTTTTTACATCTCTCAACTCCCAGTCACCTGATCTAAATGGATGGCTGAGATAGCCCCAATCTCAATAACACATTTATATATATTTTTAGTTTTAATTATTTTGAAACAACATTGTCACCAAATTTGGGGCATCCACTCCTCTTAAACTCACACTTGTATAAAATATAAAAAACTATTACCAATAAAATAAAATAACCAAAATACCCATAAAAGTTTTAAGGGTATTTTAGTTATTGTTTTAAACAAATATTTTTTTATTTTTATTTTTTTGCTGAGCCCAATGATGACACATACCAAATTTTATATTCATATGAATTGTAGAAAAAATTAAAAATAAAATACCATGAGATGACAAATCTAAATCACATGGTCAATGGTTCACTTTTGACATGATGGCTAAAGGAATTCCAACCATCTGTTCAGATCGT
>NW_006497648.1:188285-227871 GCF_000471905.2 Amborella trichopoda
AAATCACTTGAAATTTTAGGTGAATATTCTTTTCATCAAGCCGCACCTAATAAAAATATAAAAAAAAACTCCGTAAATTATAAATGACCAAAATACTCCCAAAAATTTACGAGGATATTTTGGTCATTTTGTTTCATGTAAAATTTTATTTTTAATATTTTTCGAATATTCAACTTTTTTTTATCAACATACGTCTAAAATTTTAAGTGATTATGATTTCTAGAAAAAAATTAAAATTCAAACGCTATTGAGCATCCCATGATCATTAGATCGGCCCAAATTCATTTTGGGCCATTAGGCTCATTTTTTCTTGTGAGCCCATTGACTCACAGAAGCATTTTCCTATATATATATATATATAAAAGAGTAATGATCATATGAGACCCTCCTATACCCATACATGTAAGGCCCCAAATTAAATTTGGCACACATCTATCTAAAAAAGTTATCACATGGGTGTGAGACTTGACTTTTCTAAAAATCTGTACCGAATTTAATGGTGATCCTTTGGAGTCTTATACACATGAGTGTGGGAAGGTCTCACAAAGTCATTTCCCTATCCCTATATATATATATATATATATATGCCGAAGTATAGTAAATTTTACCCTTCTTTTTCTTTAAATTGTCAATGAGAAATTCCATTTGTTGCACTCACTTTGTTATTCTTTCATATATATATAATTTTCCTCATAATCCCTTTTTTTCTTTAAAGAAAGTTGGGCATGTACTAGAGCACAAGTGCAGCCAGCCATGATTGGGCTGGGCAGGTGAGCTGCACATCCAAGCAAAGGGCTAGGCTTGGACCCAAGCCTAGAGAGTCTCAGGCTTGGACCCAGGCCTAGAGAGTCTCAGGCTCGGGTCGGGGTCCAAGCATGGCTACTAATTTATCGAGCTAGGCTTAGGCTCAGCCAAGCCCATTTCTACCCTTGGCATGAGAGAGTCATGGAAAGAGTCAATGCGGAAACACAAACATCTAAACTTGGAGGTAGGTTGTGACCCTGATTAAGCTTGGTGACGAGTAAAGTTTGAACCCTGCCATGGACACCACTACTATGGGATCGGGGCTCGGGGCTTGTGGCTGTGGTCAGAGTGGTAAAACCGCAATGTAACGTCAATGGTTCCAATCCGACCTTGCGTACTAACCCCAAAGAGTGCTGAAAGTCACAAATCAGCCAAGCTTACAGGATACCATGGCAGTTTTTTAGCGACCAACCTACCCAAAATTCACAAAATAAACATGCCTTCGATAATGAAAAGGGCACATGAAATGACAAAATCTTAGTGAGAAACTATTATCATCATCATTAGATCCTTTTTCCAACTTATTAAGGGTCGGCTATACGAATCTGATAAGAACTACTACAGCCAAATACTTCAAAGTCATAGCTTTTCACTAATCCATTAAATACTGTACAAATATTCAAGCTTCAATACATATGAAAAAGCCAAAGGGCTCCTTACTAACAAATCAATATAATGGAAATTCCGACTGCATAGTAATTCACAAAAAAATTAATCATAAAAACCTCTGACCAAAACCCAGACATTCATTTTATTGTGTTCTTATAGAATTCTAAGTCCTTCCTACTGACAAACTGCATTTCATTTCGCCTAGCACAATCCCAAAATAAAATCCACAGGAAACTAGTTGTAGCACAGAAATCAGGTGTATTCATTGCAAAAGAAAATGTGACAAAATCCTTGCAATACCCTTCCAAACCAATGTGAAAACAATTTTAAGTTGTGTATACATTGAATACTGCACTTACAAATTAAGATGGCCGTGCTCACCATTGTGAAAGACTTCTGAATTTACAATTTCATATCTTTCAAAGCTCCTCCTTTCTCGAGGTCACTAACCAGGTTCCTTAGTGAAGGGACTTTCATGGCCAGTGTCCTATACAAGCGAGAATACCTAGCTCTTGTCCCATCAGCTGTTCTAGCCAAAGCCAATGAGCTTAGAGCCTCAGGAAGTTGGCTAAACAATTGCTTGATCTCGTCAAGGCTCATATCATTGAGCACCGATGGCCTAGGGGCAACCCTAATTATCTCATTTCCTTTGGGATCCTGGATTTTGGCATCAGCTTTGACAACTAATTCAGAATTAGGGTTTGCCCCACACTTGATGATGAATGGTGTGGCTGAGCCTGTGTTGAACTGCAACACATTCCATTGGACCACATCGCTCTCTGAAATCGATAGTGATTGCAGGGTTCCGGCTGGTTCACGGTCATCTATCTCCAGAATCGACTGCAAAAGTTCATTGCAAATAATTAAAACATGAAACCATGGTTTTACGATTCTAGAGATTCAGAAGTCAAAAAGATACAAACCACCAAACTTCCCCCCCACCCCCCCTCCCCCTCCTCTAATCCCCCGTCAAAAAGGAAAAAGAAAGGACAAATGCATTGAATTCGGAAAGAAGTTGCCCTGAAAACAAAATATTTTTCTAGAGATGAAGTTGGATGATGGGGTTTCAGCATCTTGGCCAGGTGGTTAGGATGTTAAGGGTACTGACAGCCATCTTATACAAATACGAATAAAAAGAATATGAAATGAAAAGAAAAAGGTTCAAAATCGAACTTTGGGTAAATTTCAGATCCAGATTTAAACGTGAGCTATATAAAATATATTAACAACAATAATACAGACTTCTCAATGATAGATATTCAATATCCAACAGGTGAGACACTGTAATTTGCTGTTCTAGTGATTTTAAACTGCTTTGGCAAAGACTGAAGCCAGATACACGCGAAGAATCGACAAGATTGTATTGCCATTAAACTATGGATGACATTTGTTAGGAAAATAATGTGAAAAGGATCCAGGTTGTGTAGTGAATCTCAGCAGATATTTATGGCATGACATCTTAAAAAATAGAAAAGGATCCAGGTTGTGCAGTGAATCTCAGCAGATATTTACATGGAGATAAGATACTTTTCTACACAAAATCAGATGGGAGGCAAAACAGCCTAACTCACAAAACTTACAGAAAAAAAAAAAAATTCAAACAACATATGCATTTTGTTAGAATGGAAATATCCGGGTATTCTTCACAGCACACATACCTCAACAGCATGGCGAGCATCTGCTATCTGCCTCTGGGCACAAGGATGATCAATGTCTAGAAGTGAAGGCATCCGCTCAGAGAGCTCATCTAAAGACTCAAGCAGCAATTTCTTCTTGGTTTTGCTTATTGGGGTTTGAGAGATCTGACCCATTATTTCCTGTGAAAGTAATGAAATAACAAACATGGCATCAAAGTCTTCTTAGTTTCGCTCTTTAACTATTGTGTAAAACAAAGGGACAAACCTTGACTTGTTTCAATATGCCATCAAGAGATATCAGAGAAGCCAAGCGAGCATCTTCTGCAGCGGTAGATGGATTTCGTATTGGTGAACCACCTTGCTCTCTCAAAAGTAAAGCTGCATCACTTCTCATTTGTTGCAAAATCTGAATTTATCAGAAGACAAGTGAGAAGCTGCCTACTTCAGTCCAGCCAAACAATACCCTCTCATCAAACCCAAGTCAGAAATTAAAACAAAATGCTGCCATTAATCAGGAACTATACATTCAGGAAGCCTCTCCAGTTATCTGTAACATACTTCAGCAGTTTTTAACTCAATGTGACAAATACTACCTACAATTAGTTTCACTCAGTAATATTGTAACAGTCTCGAACAACTTCAAGGGGTATATAATTTGAAAAAAGAAATACTCTTCAAACAGGTTACCAGAAATACTCTTCAAACAGGTTACCTTCCTTCTCTTGTGATCAACGGACTCCAGAGCAGATCGCAGCTTACTCACTTGTGCCGAATCTTCTGCCTCCTCTGTAGCCAAGGTGCCTGCAATATCCTGATCAAAGAAAAACATGTTCGATTCTCAGAACAAGTTGTTCCCAGATTGTAGATAATTGGGACCAGGTAACTTTCAAAGAAAGCCTTATATTGTCAGGTCGCTGGTTCCAACGTAAAAACAATAATAATCATAAATAATAATTATACAGCCAGGCTGATTTTTTTTTTAAAGCAGTGATTAAATTCAAACTGGATATAAAGGAGCATGCTTTTCTTTTTTTGGTAATAAGGTACAAACTTTTCAACATTAGAACCAATCAAATCCATAGCTTGTTGAAGCCAGACTAATGTTTTAGGTCAGGCATAGGCACTCATAGCACAATCTTGACTTATACTACATTCTTAGAATACAGATGACCGGGTAAAATATAATCTGATCCAAGAAAATAAAAAAATGAAACTAAAAGGATATAGCATTTGTAATAGTACCTTCAGGTGTTGCAACTGAGACATGTAAACCCGCTTTGTATATTCAGATAAGAGCTGACCCAGAGCATCTGTACTAGGTCGTTGTGCAGCTCCAAGACCAGCCATCCAACCATCCATGATAGCGGTGGAAAGAAGTTCTAGTTGCCCTGTCACCCCACTATCCCCCCCACTAACTGAAAGAAACTCAAAGTTCTCCGCAAGCCAAGTTCGAATTTGGCGCTGAAGCTCTCCAGCTGGAGTGTGAACAAAGAGAGCAGCAAGAGCCTTGTTTCCAACGGCAAAATCTTTGGCTTCCTCTGTTATCTCTCTAAGTTTGCCACCAGTTACATGTTGCCTCCATGTCTCCTATCCATTTAAGAATCCAGTATTGTCATAACGTAAATATAGATGGAATTACCAATGACACAAGAAATCAGTAAAATGTAAAGATCATATTCAAACAGAATTCTGCAAACTGCAATCTTTTTAGGATGATAAATGATCTTGCAGAACTTCAGTCCCAAGAATATGACACTTTAAGCATAGTAAACCAAAAAAAGCAAATAAAGAAAAAAGGTGATAGAAGCCTCATGGCTCAGTATTAGCTGGAATAAGTCTTAGCAATCAACACTACCTCCTCAATTCCTCTCAGCTTCAAAACGATGGACGAAAACTTGGATTTTTTCTCATGCTTAATATTTACTTTAAAGCCTTGTACGTGCTCCTCAACCAGAGCAGTCCTTGAATCATAATGAACAGGCGATCTGCCAGGACTGCTACCCCTACTGGAGCTTCTGCTCCTGCCAGAACTAGCCTTCTCTAAGAATCGCTCAACTGGCAATACCTATAGAAAAAGATCAAAATACTCAGCCACAAGATAGACTAATGAAGACAGAATAAACGAGCACAAAATAAAAACACCATAAATACACCATAATGAAAATAAGCTCATAAAAAAAAGAACAATGGGCATGAGAGTTAAACAGACATTTCATTTTTCTAAGAATTCAATGTAGGAACTCCGGATTTTAACGACCTTGATTGATTGCAGCTCAGGTGATCTTGCAAGCAAAGATCGTACATACAGAATTCTGACACGAGAAACAAGCATAGTATCCATAACCCTCTTGGGTTCCATTTTCCGAATAAAAGAGAAGACAGCATCTCTAATTTCAGCCAGTATCTCATGCTCCCGTGCAGCACCAGCTTTGATGACGGCAGCCAAAACCTGAAAAAATGCAGCTGCATCATGTTCTAACAGGAAAAAGAAAGATAATCTCACATAGGAAATCACTTAAAAATGCCTACAGGTGAATTTCTACAGTACTTCACCTATAGCCCATTCAACACAAAGTCACAGTTGTCCAATATTGTTTGAATTTTAATGATTTTTTTTCAAATCAAATTAACTTGGAATTTAGTGGGTGTGTGCAAATTAATGAAGCGCATCTGAATAAAATATATATAAAAAATTTGGATGATAAAAATGACCAAGAAACCCCTGTGAACATTTCAGGAGTATTTTTGTCATATTAATTTTTGATAGTTACTTTTTTAATATTTTATTTTGGTGCGTGTTGGTTAGGTGTACCCATGCCTAAATTTCATATATATCTAATCTATAGAACAAATATTAAAATTCAAATCCTATCAGACAACTATGACCGTATGATGAAATTTAGACAATAATGGGCTATAGGCGATGTACTGTAGAACTCACCTATAGACATTTGTAAGTGTTTTATTTCATATATACATATATATATGGAAAATACTATGCAACGCCTATAGGCGAAAATGAACAGTGATTTGTCTACCCCCATCACTGTCCAAAGTTCATCGCGTGGTCACGATTGTTCGGTAGTGTTTCATTTTTTTTCTACAAATTGGAATAAGCTGAAATTTAGCGCGTGTATTCATCAGAAATAGGGGAATCTTTGAAAATTATAAAAAAAAATATTTTACATGAAAACAATTGACCAAAATACCCCCGAAAAGTGTCAAAGGTATTTTGGTCAATTTATTTTTTGTTGATAATTTTTTTTATATTTTTATTAGATGCACCTCAGTAAGATGTATATATACTCTAAATTTCAGGTCATTATGATTTGTAGAAAAAAAATGAAAAATAAAACACTACCGAACAATCGTGACCGTGCGATGAAATTTGGACGATGATGAGGATAGACGAAATCACTATTTATTTTCGCCTATAGGCGTTGGAAAGGCTTTTCCTATATATATATATATATATTAAGAGAGAAGGAGACCTACACTATTTTCATGACACATTTCCCACTCCCCATTTTTTCTCTTTCTAAAACATAGTTCAAACGGTATCTCTCTTTTACAAGTTTCAAAGCCAAAGGTTCCCACCACCTTAATTCTCCCCAACTCTCTCTCTCTCTTTAAATTAAATATCAACTATGATTTCTTCCCTCTCACTCATTCCCCTCTCCTTAAATCTCTCACAATGTCTCCTTGAATATCTTGTTCTTTCTCTCCATAAATCTCTCTCCCCCTTCTCCTTTCCCTCCCACTCTCTCTCCATGCTCTCTCTCTTTTTTTTTGTCTCAAAGGTTTCTTACCACATCTACCCATTTACCTTCTAAAGTCTCTCTCTCTATTTTCTATCTTATTTGGTCTTATTCTAATTTTGACATGTTTTTTTGCCAAATTGTGATTTACAGCCAACATAGCAGTCAATTATAGTTCTCTGGACACCATCAAATTTTGAATATCCTTTTGAAAGTTTAGGTAACAAAATAGTTTCTTTTATTGATTGTAGTTTGGTACTATATATATTTGTGTCGTTTGTCATTTAACCGAATTATATTTTATTCATTAAATATATAAATTTAATTTATTGTGTAAATCAGAAATAAAGAAAAATATTATTTGGCTAGAGTAATTGTGGTTGAGTAATTTGAATAATGATAATAGTATTTTCTAATTTGAATAATGATAATAGTATTGATTGTAGTTTGGTACTATATTTATTTGTATCGTTTGCTATTCAACCTAATTACGTTTTATTTATTAAATTTATAAATTTAATTTATTGTGTGATTCAGAAATAAAGAAGAATATCATTTGGCTTGAGTAATGGTGGTTGCATAATTCGAATAATGATAATAGTGTTTTCTAATTGTCGTATTTATTTTCATAACTATAGTGTTGTATACAATTATGTCAATTATACATTTTAATTAATCAATTTGAAGGATATTAATTTGATAATAATAATTAATGGGAAAAGTTTATATATAGCCTACGCTTTAAACAATCAAATTAGAGCCTACCTAAAAAATTTCACTAGAAGAGATTGTTTTGATGCCCAAATATTCTCAAATTGATCATTTTGACATCAAGATGCATGAGATTGAGAAAAAAAAGGCTTTCAAGTTTTGGAAATAGTGCATCTTGTAACGCATTTTTGGACCCTTAATTTTTAAGTTATTCAAGTTTTTATAGATCTGCTCGATCTACACTATTTTTGAAGCTTTAAATTTTATAATTAAAGATGAAAATATATTTTAAGGCCAGTCAAAGATTTCCAATATTGAAACCACATTTCTCGACACTATTTGAAGGTGGGCTCTAATTTGATTGTTAGAGCCTCAGTTCTATACAAACCGCACCGATAATTTTTTTTTTTTTTTGGGTAAGTAAAAAGTGGTATGTCAGTGGAGATTTGGGCCCCTACCCTTTGATGAGAATGAAGTCAGAGACCTCACCAAGGAGCTCGACAATACTATCGCCAAAGCCCCAAGCCATTCTCGCACCCATAATTAATTACAACAGCATAATGGCACTTACATAATTATTGAAAGTTTAAAATATTTTCTATTTATTTTAAAAATTAAAATTTTATTAGTGGAGATTATGATAATTAAGTTGTCTTATCAATAAATTATAATTGCATAAATTTATTGATAATAAATAAAAATTTTCAATTTTTTATGTATTTTATACCCATTAACAATATCCATCAATAATAATTAACATGGTGATAACTAATCATTTTATTACAACATTCATAACAAAATAACTATAATTATTATTATTAAAAATAACAAGACTATAATTGTAATATTTTATTGAATATTATATTTATTACACAAATAATTACAGTTATAGATTGTATTATTATAAATATAACTATATATTAATAATATTATTATTATAAAAATATATTCTACATTAATTTTTTTATTTACGGAGATACTTTTGGTCAACATTATATATGTGATTAGTATATGTACATGAACAGTATAATTCATTTGGTATAACAATATTAAATATAGTTTGATTAGTTATGGATACAACAATTATGTTATACTACTAGAATATTAATTAAATAATATTAATCTATTGTTCTGAGTTTTTCATATCAATCTATTTTAATAGCATATGAATAATTCTATAATATAAATTTATTTTTATAGGTAATAAATATTACTATAATTAAATTAATAATCATAATAATATCCTTTCTATGTTACTTACTTAATTTGATATATTAAAATTTTATGAGTTATTTAGTATAACGCATAAATAATTTACTCATTTCGCTAAATTTATGTCAATTCAATCAAATAGTATTCCAATCATTGTTGTTTGCTCATGAAAAGTATTTCATCTCTCTTTCGCTATGAAAAGTATTTCATTTCCCTTTGGCTTTCTCGCTTCATGTGTGAGAAACTATTTTTTTTATGTTATTGTGGAATTTATTTTACATTTTAATTCATTTTAATTCATTTATATATATGAGAGAGATTGCGAAAGAGAGAGAGAGAGATATAGAGGGTGCATGCTCATATAGGCATTATCATGACCAAGCTCAAATAGGTATTATCATGACTTACCAGCATTAAGAGCTTGTTTGCTCCATCAGCAATGGTGGCAAGGCTGTCATATTGGTCAGGATCAAAATCATTTAAAGCAGAAGTCAGGTATTCTCCTGCCGGAGTTGTCTTAACTTTCTCAGGACCTGATTTGACAAGAGCACTAACATTGTTGGTTTTATCAGAGCCTGAGCTGACCAACATGGCATCTGAAGAATGCCCTTTGCTACTAGTGTTCCTGCCAAAATGTGAACAAAGATAAGGGTCTCACTAAAGACTGCATTTGATTAGTCTTGATTGAAAGATTGCGTAACATAATAATAGCATTAGCAGAATATCAATAATAACTGCATTAGCAGATTATCACAATTCATAGAGAATACCTGCTCATGTCTTCAATGTGGAGGTTAGCCAATCCTCTAGCAGATGGACTTGAGACCTGAATCCAGATTGGCAACACATGGAAGTCAGTGTATCAAAAATAAATCGTCATTCCACAAAAATATCCAGTTTAATCTATGTAAGAGTCTCTATATGTATATAATTAAAAATCAGTTTTGCTTCTTCTTTTTTTCAATTGTTCATTTGGTGATCATGACAACATCTACAAAATTTGGGGTCAAACAAATCCCTAGGGCCTCGATCTAGCACCACTTTTTCCTTATGGCTTACAATTACAGCATTTTCTCTATCTTAAAGAAAAAAAACATTGGGATGAATATAGGCCTTCCACAAAATTTGGTGGTCAAGCAAATCCCCGTGGATTGTTTTCTTGGGAGCTTTTGGATTTTGGCCTGCAGAGGTCATCTGGATCCAGCTCTAATAATTTATACGCCACTTGGTGCCAATTCCAAAGAGACCTCTTTCGCTTCAGTCAGGGCTGCTAATCACTTAGAGCAAGAAGGCAAGGTGTGTGCTCAAAAGCGACAAGCAGTACTACTGATGGACGTGCCTAGGAAGGAGTGTTCTTTTTTTTTCTTTTGTTTTTTTTTAGGGAGAGGGGGGAGGGGAGGGACGTGGAGAGCAACGAGAAAAGAGTAACTGACTTCCCGTAAAAGCAAAAACAAAGGAGGACTTCTTTGCTCTAAATTTTTCACTTTCCTCATGGTTCAAAATCTTATAGGTTACATCTGTATAGATTTAGAATGGGCTCTAAACAATTACCCGCTACACATTCAAGCAATTTATATCATAAGAATAAGTCAATCATACGCATTCTGTATAAATAAGGATCTCTATGCAGGAGAATTATAGCAATGAAATGTATAAAGACCATTTACCTTTGACACAAGGAGGTCATAATCAACCTTAGCTGCAATATATAAAATCAGGCAACTAGGGGTATTCCATTCACCAAATTCAATCCAAAAGAAAAAATTTCGAACTTGACACACCCCACCCTAGGATATCAAATTTCACATTTTACAGCTATAGGTGATTGACCACTTTGTAAAAGGTAAATGGTCTAAAAGTATATAGTAATACCATCATAACCATTCAAGTAAATAGTGAGATTGATCTTAGAACTTATGTTAAAACATTCCCTGCCCTCAGAGATGGGAAATAACAAAATTATCCTACAAGTGTCCAATATCATTCAGCATCAATATGTCTTATCACTAGATTAATAAAGAAATAGATAGAGACATAAATAGTGAGAGAGAGAGAGAGATGAAAACTTGCAGGCATTACAGAGAAAATTTCATGTGCAATCTAGGAGGGGGGGAGAGAGAGAGAGGTACTAAAACTTGTCAGCATTACAGAGAAATCTGTACATGCAATCTAGGATAACAAACCTCATTTGAACTAGGAGTATTTCCACTATAAAATATACATGAAACATATGATAAGGAAATTAGTTTCTGGAAGCATCGCCAAGGGTGGGTAGAGGAGCTGAAAGTTTTCCATCGGAGGCACCATATTGGCTTCTGAAGCAGAACTAACCCTGACAGAAGGCTTGATAACAGTATTTCTTGGGAAAAAAAGGAGGCTTATTTCTCAGAATAAAAAAAAAGAAGAAGCGGCTTAATAAGCATGACAAGAAATGCCTGTAGTATATAAGACACATCTATTGAGTAGCAAAGGAAAATTTAACAAGTAATAGATTATTAAGATGACATCAGAGGAATGCATCTAGAGTGTTACTATAAGGAAGAACTCTCTCCTTATGAAATATATGGGCAAGTCTGGATGGACCACTAAACGGTACTTTCACTATATCTCAACACGCGACTGCATAAACTCTTCTGCAGCATGTTTGTTCCTACCCAATTCTCAACACAGCTTTAGTGAAGAACACCCTAATAGGAAAGGGCCGATCCATACTCACCCCAAGCAATTAGAGATAAAATGACAGAACAATTGAAAACAAAAAGGCCAAACCCCAATTTTGCCACCACAGCTATTCAAAACTTCAAAATTGCTGCAATTGTTTGTAGTATTCTAAATCTGCCGCCTCAGTTTTCTGAACCCTTCACAAATGCCACTTTCTTAAATATTTCTCCGATTTACTTTCCAAAATACCCGACTTACAACCTCTCCCTCTACCGGAACCAGAATCCTAACATCTCTCTAGTCTCTCTCCCCAACAATGCTGAAGGACAAACAACCTCTGGGAATGTGGCGAAGTAGTTATGATGCTGCAAAGGTGAAAGAATGTGGAGAAGGATGACTGGAGGACAGAAGAATTGTAAGGAGGGAAATTGTATAGCAGAACTTGGGTCGGTTTAATGGAATATCGGATGCTCAATTTAGAATTTAACTATTGGTAGAGAGAGAGAGAGAGAGAGAGAGAGAGAGATGACGAATTAAGGCTTTTGGCTAGAAAGGGAGACAGCCATCCTAGGCAGAGAGAGGTATAGGTTTTTTGGTTTGGGAAGAGAGATTAAAAAGGGTTTTTAGAACTAAAATGTTAAGATTGCCAAAATGTGTTATTTATTTAAATTTTAAGGTCTGGGAAATTTCGGTGGTAGACTTCAATACTTCAAACAAACGCGGCAATTTTGAAGTTCTCAGAACTATTATGGAAAAAGTGAGGTTTTCCCATGCAAGAATCGTGAACAACAAATATAGCAATTGTGTGTGTAGACTGGTATGATTAGGTCCACATGAGTACCAACCATGCCAGAGCGTGCTTTGAAATACAATGTGTCCATGAAGTGAACGCATGCATGCCTATATTTTGATCCAATAATAAGACAGTATAGGGACGTTATAAGACAAAACAATAAAAACAACCACAACAATAAAATAAAGGTTAACTTTTTGAATGAATGGGAACACAACAAATGACTCATCAAGTATTCCAAACAAGTGACCAACATTTGAACAACCAACATTTTAACTCTACATGAGTTGGAATATAAACTGTTCTCTCATGAAGGGTACAACCTTGGGGGATCCGCCAAGTGAAGCTTTCTCAGTCAGTCTATCAAATAGCTTTTCATTCTCTTGATGCAAGCGCTGTGGCACACACAAATCGTTAAGTAATTATTTGAAAACAGGAAAAGAAATGTCAAACTGCTTTAAAGCTCACGTCAAATGTTGAAAAAAACAAGGAGTCAAAACTCAAATAGTTTATGCAATAACAAAGCCAATTGGTTTATGAAAAGAGAAGTGCATTTCTTGGTCAGTACGTCAAATAGCCAGAATGTTTTAAAATGCAAGATGGGATCCCGTTGCAGTCGGGGGACCGATGCGAAGATGCAGTCTGGATGCCGACACATCACCCGGATGCCGACGCATCACCCGGATGCAGTTAATAAATATAAAAAATTCAAAAAACAATCTCAAAAATAGTTTAATGCACGAAAAAAATATGGAGGTGATTTATGTAATAGTAGGTATTTAATTTATTCATTGACTCCAATATTATCGACTGTTCGGAGACTCTGAATTCCCCGTTAGAAGACATTAGAAAGTAGAAACTAGAGACATGAAGTAACTTTATAGAAGACATTATATTATCATAATTCATAAACATCCAAAAACTATAATCGCAATTGCAAACTCAGCCCTTGAAACCATCGATATGTTGATGAATCTAGGCTCAAACTTCTTCAAAACAACGCCCAACAACCCAACCAATACCGAAAGAAAATTGACACTTTTTTGCAAAAAACAATTCCGACAAAATTTTTTCTCTTCATTTGATCCAAAAACAGCCACGAATGTGGCTGTTTTGTGTTTGGGGGTTACACATGCTCGTGGGCACTATTTTCGCCCATGAGCTATGCGGTGTATATGCGCTATGCGGTGGGATATAGGAGCATCCCATCAAAGCACATATGCACCCGTATGTGATGTGCTTCAAAGCGCATAGCGCATTATGCAGTCGCACATGCGGCCCCATTTTAAAACAATGCAAATAGCTTTTCATTCTCCTGATTCGAGTGTTCTGGCACGCACAAATCACATAAGTGATTATTTGAAGAGAGGAAAAGAAGTGTCAAAACCGCTTCAAAGCTCAAGTAAAATGTTGAAAGAACTTCTAAACTGGCAAAATGAGCAAATAAGCTGAAAGTTATTAACAAACCAATTGTATACCGTAGAAAACAGCACAAAAGCAAAAGATGAAAACCAGAGTGGTGATAAGAGATTTCAACGAGGAACCAAATGCAATAACAACCTCAATGAGCTCATCACGTTTTTTGAGTTCCTCTTCTAGTTTCTTGGTAACTGTTGAAGTATCGATGCTCTCCTCTGATGCTATGGGAGCTGGTCGGCCCACTTGTGTCCCATTTTCTGCCCCCATAGTTGACCTATGGAGGGTATCATCAAGCTGTGATTCCAAACTCTTAATCTTTGCCTATGTTGAACAAAACAATACAACTTTCAGATGGGCATTCCACAAACAACTATCAACTTATCTCTCAAGCTAAGATTCACAGAAATCAGATTTCAATAATATACAGGCAACCATTACTCCATTTATATAATGAGTAGTTACTAAGATATGGAAATCAGATAAAATATAAGGACTCATGCAATATAAAACAAACCAGACCGTATCCATACATAAAGAGATCGGAGCTAAGGAGGAATGAAATTCACTCTCTGCTACATATGGACAAAACACAAGCAGAGTAATCATAAGTGATACGTTAATTGACCAAAGAAATCCCTTTCCTTTTTTCACTATAGTTTCCATAGGGCTCCGGTGGATAAGTTTAATGGTTGCCATCATGTGGCCTATGGTCTTGAGCGTAGTGTTCTCAACTTACTTATTTTGTGGGAGTTGATAATTTTTCAAAAATGGTGAAGATCCATACATTTACCAAAAATATTTTATCTCGACATAAAATTTCTTCCAAAAACACCATGTGTTATTCATCATCATAATCCATATACATGATGTGCAAGGACCTAAGAATCACTTGTGCCACAATTTGAGAAATTCAATCCATGACTTCATTTTGCACAACTATTATCTTGGTATTTTGGAAAGGATGGAGTGTGACTATCCTCAAGGACTAGCCATTAACACTCATCTTTCAATATACCGGATATATGAAGTTCCCACAATGTCCATAGACTCCATAAAAAATTCTCATATAGTCCATACATATGCTACTTGTTCGGCTATACTGAACCTTTTCGTGTTCGAGTCAAGGATCAAGACACCAAAACTTACTACTTGTATTCACCACCTTTTACAAGGAGTGTACACAAGCACCCATATTGAGCACCCTCTAATTAAAAGACCATAACTTCAAAAATATGAAAAACATGCAGGTAATAGGGGTTACTAATTGTTAACTAAAAGAGTCACAAAACCACTCTCTACTGCAGAAACACCTTCTGATAAAATGTCCATGAGTCCCAAAATACTAGGAATTTTTCTCTCAAACTTGAATTTTCTGAACTAGACTCAATTTTTCAAAAGAAACAAGAATTCCCCGATCAGTCCTTACTAATTCATGGCCATAATAATTGACGTGACAGAGAGCAATGTTACTGGAATTCAAATCTGGCATACCTTAAAGATCACCCCATAACTCCTGAACTCTAAATGACACTCTACTGGGACTTTTTCTACATGAAATTAGATTCAAAACCACAGAAGTAAAAATGAAATTCCCCACATAAATCATCATTTTATCATCCCCTACTCTGCTCTAAAAATAGCAATCGGAATTGTGCTCCTGAAATTTTAGTTCACGCATTGTCCCTAGGATTAATGCTTTCTAATATAGGGTCATAAACCATGACATGAAAGTTTCTTCATTAGTGACTGAACTCTTAGTAATCTAATTCACAAGGGTTGGGCTTAGATCCGCAAGCACATGTCGCGACCGTAACATAACTAGGGCATAATTTGTGTATTATTGTGTATGCATGTATTATGGATCAGAGAGTTACTATAGTTCAAGTATCACTGTGATAATTAATGAGGATTACTATGAGCCCTAGGTGAGGAGGCTTGGCTTTGAGACATGAGTCAAATCCTTGACTATGGGCTATCTCACAGCATTTGCATAATATAGTCGCATATGGGAGGCCTCTTTTGATCCACCAGAAAAAGTTATGCACGTGCTTGAGAGAGGACCCCCCTTATCCACAAAAATACATGTCCTTGGGGGTGCACTTATAATTTACTATAATTCCAAAACCCGGCCATCTATTTGGTTGACTTTGATAGGCCAAGTATGAGCCCCTACTTGAGACAGTAGTCATGGGATTCCACTGGGTTAATCCAAGATAATGACTTTGAGCTCCAGGATTAGCTAAGTGAAGTGCCTAACTTATTCAAGTATAAGTTTAATTTTCTTAATGCACCTAATTTCTCTCCAAATATTTTTATGAGAATTCAAATTAATTCAAAATAATCAAATAATCTTATAAATGAATTTTGGTAAATTTTTAGAATTTTATAGAATTGTTCTAAAAAAAAAAAGCTTGAGAAATTTATTTTGTGAAAATTTTAAGTAAGGACACAACTGTGGACTTGACACATGTGGGGCCTAACTGGCCAATGAGCCCAACATAACTCATCAAAGTGGGCCAATTGTGTGGACCAACATCTCACAGTTGTTGATGTGATTATGACACCATCTCTTAGGGCGTGTAGTCTTATGTGTGATTTATTTTGGATATGAGTATTATGTGTTTTAAGTTTTAGAGAATTGTCACATTGTGTAAGTTGCACATGAGGTGTACATGAGCTCATATGAGGACCTTCTAGAACGGGTGGAGGGTTTGAAAATTTGAGCGAAACCCTAACAACAAGAGGAAATGAAAATATCGTCTTACATGCCATGTGTCACTCTCTCGTTGGAGGCATATGCAAATTAGTTTTTAAGACAGAAAAATCTTTGATCAAATATCTATAGTTGGTGAGAGAAAATTTATGGTATACTTAGAGGCACGCCTACACTTCTTCTCTAGCATAATTAAGCAAATCACTATGCAAAATTTTGACTTAATGAAATTTTGGATTTGAAAATTCAAAATTGAAAATTTAAATGAAATTTGAAAATTCATATGGTAGAAAGTTGGGAAATGAAAATTCAAAATGGCGATAATGAATCTCATTCCTAGATGTACGATAGCTAGATTACAGATGACTGGCTAGGATCAAGACCTCCCGCAATCCATAAATCCCTTTAATCAAATGGTCCTAATTCAATCTCGAAAGAATCTTGCACATTCTCTTTTCTATAAATAGGACCTTATACTCTTTTGTTTCCTACTCATAACCTATACCACAAACAAGTCACGCCACTCTGGAGTGAGAAAGAGAGAGAAAGAAGATATTGAAGGGGCACACCGCACTCCATGATAGATTAGAGAGAGAAAGAAGCCACCATGTTTGTGGAGGAGGTCATCATCACCTAGCTCTCACTCAAGCACACTAACCACCATTAAGGGGACCTCGACACCACTCTCTGATGGCTTCTTCTTAACTGATTTTGATGATAAAATCAGTGAGGTATTTTCCATAATTTGCCCCATTCAACTGAGTTTCATTAGCCCATTTTTGTGTTAGATTTGATCACCATAAATCCTAGTTCATAAACCATCAATTAGATGTACTTCTCTGCAATTTTGCTTCCAACTTACTATAATTTCTTTTGAGAATTTTTTGCAAGAATTCAGCGAGCATTTGATAATATTTGACCCTTTAAATGTTTTTTTTTTAATTTATAAATCCTAACTATGCCAAAATTTTGCCTCCCATATGCTTAAGGATCTCGCTATATTTTGGCCTCAAATTCATACATGATTTTCTCCCACAAAGCACTCTCCTCTCCCACAAATCTTTTAAGCCTTTGCTTGAGTAACTTGAATGAAACTCATATAGTAAGGTTCCATTATTATGGGTATATAGCGTGTATAAGCTAATCCCAGCACATTAAGTTTCAAAATTGGCTTCCATGATATTTGTTTCTTGTAAACTTGGAGATTGAATTTGATTATAACTTTGAATATAAAATACTTAATAGCATTCATGAGTATTATATATAGTATTGAATTCTAAGAACAAGCACATTGTATATAGTCAATTTCAAAGTGTGTAATGAAGTGGAATTATATATGATATTGCGATTAGATATTGTAAACTTGTATTTCAGCATATGTACAGTCCATAAAGTGTTTGTAATAGTATTTGACTTTGTGATATGTATATAAAAGAAGTGTACCATTGTAAGTATTGTAAATTTATAAGTATTGTACAAAGGATACAAGTTCTCACCAATTACAGCCACTCAAACACTTTCATAAATACTTTATGGAATATTAAAACACATTTCCAAACACCTCATATCTATCCCATATCCATTTCCCATCAATTACATACTTGGAGATTGATTACATATAAGACAATGTACTTTCTCCTAAAATTTAGCACTATACATAATACTCATGAATAGAATTAAACAATTTACATTCAAAATTCAACTCCAAGTTTAAAAGATACTAATGCATGCAACAATGACTTGGATAATGAAAGCCAATTTTCAAAGCTCAATGTGTCCAGATTACCTCTACGAGACTTATTTGTACTCACATGATTTTATGATTTTCAGTATGGATAGTACAGGAATCCCGGCCAATTCGATCTTAATTATGGAAACCAAGTTTAATGAAACCTTACGAGACTTATCTTTACTCTCATTGAGTAGGGCATGCTCCCTTGTTCTCTCTTCTTTCTCACTCTAAGACTAGCGTAAAGGCCTTTGGGCTTTGATGAGTAGGTGTAAGGTCCTATTTACAGGCTTTGGTTGGGAGAGAGTGAGTGTAAAAGGCTCTTTTGAAATTGAATTAAGATTATTGATTAAAGGGATCTATGGAGTGAGGGAGGGTCTAACCCTAGTCACTCATTTAGTCTAGCTATAGTAGATTTAGGGATGAGATTAAACACCACTATTCCCAAATTTCCTTTTTCATTTCAAAATTTCCCTCGATTTGAATTTTCAAATTTCATTCGAATTTGAGTTCAAATTTAAGAATTCATTAAGTCCAAATTGCCTATGTTGTTTAGCATAATCATGTAAAAGTAACTATGTAGGAACGATTTCTCCCTATCCTCAAAATATTTATCTTACTAAGATAGATATTTGATCATAGATTTTTATCTCTTAGAAACTAATTTGCACATGCCTCAATGATAGTGTAATACATAGCATGTAAGTGGATATTTTTATTTCTTCTTGTCCTTAGGGTTTCAATCAAAATTTCAAACCCTCTACCCTTCTAGAAGGTCGACACATGTGGCTACGTGCACATGTTCAAATCACACCATGAGATAAAATTTTATAACTTAAATCACACAACACATATCTATAAATAACAACACAATCAAATAAGCCCATAAGGTCACATACTCGTTGAAATGATGTCATAATGACATCAGCAAGTGTGGGATGCATGGGCTCCACATTGGTCCCACTTGGGTGAGTCATGTGGGGCCTATTGGCCACTTAGGCCCCACACGTGTTAAACCCATGGCTGTGTCCTTAATTCTAAATTTTCTTAAAACAAACATCTCAGGATTGTTTTTTACTCCAGAATTTAAAATTCTCAAAAATCACCAAAATTCATTTTTAATCTAATTTCACCATGTTGAATTGATTTGGATTCACATAAAAATATTTGAAGGGAAATTAGGTACTTACACAAATAAAACTTGAATATGTTAGGCAATGCACTCGGCTAGTCCCAGAACACCATTTCATTTTCTCGGATTAACCAACGGCACCCATGACCCAAAATCTCAACTCGAGCCTCATACTTGACCCCTCAAAGTCAACCTAATAGTTGCCAGGTTCCGAAATTGTAGTGGATTGTGGGTGAACCCCCAAGTACATGCACTTGTGCAGATGTGGCGGTCCTCTCAAGCACATGTTAATAACGCTTTTTGTTGGATCAACAGGGAAAGAGTGGCTTCCCATATGCGACTGCATTATGTATATGTGAGATGACTCATGGTGAAGGTTTGGCTTATGTCCTTTCAAAGCCTAGCCTTCTCACACAGGGTAGTAATTCTTAGTAATTATCATAGTAATACTTGAGCTATAGTAATCCCCTGATCCACAACACAGTCATACCCCTAAATCACATAAGTAGTCAAAACAGGCCGTGGCTCTATCATGATCACAAGGAAAACTCGTCGACATTGACTACTCTTTCCTTGTGATCCAGGGTTTTGTGACTTTATAGACACCATTCCCGGATCCCAATTCGCTAAGATCCGGTGAGTCACTTAGTTCTTGTCTACTCCGACTGAAAAGAAAAGCCACAAGAAAACAATGGTGTCAAGTCCTTGAAAGGCCATAACTCCAACATTCTCCCACTTGGCCTTTTGAGGCCTTGCATACACAAATACTCACAAAAAAAAAATTTATTATTCTTTTAGGAATCACATAGTCATAGACACATACCATGTACTTGCCTTGAGAAAACATCAGCCACTAACCCCTTTGTCATAGGATTGGCATGCATAGCCTTTGAGGGAAGATTCCATATCCATCTAAAGCCATAGGATCAGCATGCATAACCTCTATGGGGAGATGCCAAATCCATCTCACCATCTTCAATATCTATTCTTATGTGATAGAAATCAGCCCAAATGTGTTCAGACTTGCTATGGAACCTTGGTTCTTTGGCCATGCTAACAGCCACTTGATTATCACATATAATTCTCTCGGTTCCACATCTGAGAGGCTTATGATGGAATAGATTTAGATAATTCTTAATCCACACGGCTTCTTCAACTGCCAGACAATATGCCACATACTTGGATTCCATAGTTGATAGGGCAACTACTGTTTGAAAAATCAAACACCATGATATGGCACCACCACCAGAGACAAATAGATGAAGTAGATTTTAACTCATCCAGGTCACCTTGGAAATCACCACATAAATCTACGAGTACGGTCAAATTCGACACATCACCATATGTAAGAGCATAGTTAACTGTGCATTTTAGATACCTTAGCAGTCTCTTTATGGCTTTCCAATATTCTATTCCTAGATTACTTGGTACCTCCCAACTAAGTTTTGGGCAAATGCTAAGTCGGGTCTAGTCCCCATTGTGGACTATATAAGTAATTCTACGACACTCCGATAAGGTATCCTCTCCATAGCTCTTCTTTCTTCGCCATTCTTTGGACACATATTCAAGCTCAATTTTGCTATCTTTCCTATGGGGGTGTTTATAGGCTTGCAATCAATCACCTCAAATCTTACTAATATCTTTTTACAATATGTGGCTTGAGATAACTTCATGGCCTTGGCCGACCGATTCATTATGATATTTAGCCCCAATAAGAATGATGCTTCTCCCATATCTTTCATATAAAAGTCCTCAAAAAGAAAGGCTTTTGTTCTCCTCACTTAATCTAGGGAGTTACTAGCCATTAGAATGTCCTCCACAAAAAACTATGTCACTCCCGCTCACCCTGACACACACACAATGGTCCTCTAAGTTATTAAATTTATACACTAAGTTATCTTTCCTTTTGATCTCAAAGCCGTTGCGTTGTTTCATATAAATTTCCTCCTCCAAATCTCCATTTAAGAATGTCTTCTTGACATCCATTTGATGCAATTCCAGGTTTAGGTAGGTGGCTATGGATATGATTACTTTTATGGAAGCAAACATGGCAAGTGGTAAGTATTTGAGTGAAGCCTTAGCTACAAGCCTAGCCTTGTATCGTTCTAATTGTCCCTCAAGAGTTAAGTTTCCTTTTAAATACCCACTTACACTCTATGGCCCTTCGGTTAGGTGGTAGGTGAACTACCTCCCATACTGTACTCTTTGTTATAGAATTCAACTCACCCTCCATGGCCTCAAGCCATTGTTTATTCTTGGGACATGACATGGCTTCATTGTCCAGGTCCTCATTAATAATCTTATGACTTTCTCTTAAGCAGATAAAAACCGGGCTGCCTCCATACTCTTTCACTCTGCCTAGGTTGAGTAATAGGTGTAGGTTTTCGGTCTATGTCCTTATTCCTTTTCCAACTCATTAACATTGGCTTGTTTTTTATTGACCTTTCCGTCGAGAAATTCATCTTCAAGGAAATGGGCATCATAACTTTCGATTACTGCCCTGGTGGATAAGTCATAGAATCGATAACCTTTCCCATGATGGGGATATCCAATGAACACCATTTGGTGGTCTTAGGTTGGAGTTTGGTTCTATTATGAGAAGGTATGAGAACATGAGCTGAACATCCCCAAATTCTTAGGTGATTGAGTGAAGGCGCACAACCGATGTAGATTTGGTATGGATTTGACGAGAGCCTGTGGAAAAGTGATATGGACACTGACATTGGTATGTAGTTTTGACTTATGACATGCATAATAAGTGTCAAAACATTGCCCTTAGAAAATAGGAGTGCCAGATGCAACACTTCTGTACAACCCAACACTAAAAAAAATTATTTCTAAGTTCCAACATAGGACATGTTTGCCTAACAGGTAAGACACATATGGACATGTATCTTAAATCGAGATATGTGTCCATGGGAGACACTCCTCAACAGTTTCACTTTCCTCGTAACTATGTACATACTGGTATGTAAAAATCTATTATCAATTCTCTATTACTAAAAAGAAATATTACTTAGTGCTAACAATATAAAAAGAAGTAAAACTTGGCACATAAACTTGTATTATTTTGAAAACATGCATTTAAATCTCAAGCAGGTATGTCTTACGACTAAGACACAGGTGTGTTACAGCTTACACATGTGAGCTTAGCACTGAGATGGTAACCTGAAACTGAGACACCCATGTCTTATGGTTTAGACATGCATGCCTTACATAGATCGCTATGTCAGAATGTTGGGTCATGCAGATAACTACAGAAAGGATCCTGAAACTCAAAACCCTGTGTCACATGCCATGTTTGAACATGTCTGATCCTGTCTCCATGGTAGACACTCTGAAAACATGTCTGAGAGGCCTTTCATGTTACATATTCTGAAATTCATAACCAAATCAAGTAAATTTATTCATAATAATCCATGAGAATCAGACACCCTAATACTTTTCAAATACCTGCAAAGTCTGGATCATTGAATCCTTCTCCTGTATCTGTATTTTTTGGTCTTGCTCCACTTGCAAAAGATAAGCAACTTGATTTCTTAACTGAGCATTCTGTTCTTTCTCAATTTTTTGTTTATCTGAAAGCATTAAATTTTCTGACTGCAACATAGTGCACAAGAAAAAGAAAGTTGCCCCGTTAGGAAGAAAAACAATGACAGGATAAACAACCTTAAAAATAAAATTAAAATCCAGATTGAACTAAGATAAACAAACCTTGAGATCAGCCTGTAGTGTAAAGGAAACCTTCCAAGCCTTCTGGACTTCATTAAAGAGTAGAAGGCACTGATCATTGGCCTCTTTAAGTGACTGCTTTAGTCCCATAACTTCTTGCCTTAAATCTGATATTTCTCTCTCCTTTTCATATAACTCTTTCCTCGAATCATTTGCCTTCAAGTAGGGAAAAGTATTTTCAAATTAAGATTTCAAACCAATTCAGAGACCACCAAAGATAAGTAGGCCCAGAGAATAAGTATGCAGGGAAATAAGAAAAATATACCACATCTCTCCATTTCTTAATGGTATCTCGATTTCCAAGACTTAATTCAACATTTCGGGCTCTTGCTGAGAAGTTGAGAGAGGACAATGTTTCTGATACATTCGACAGATTTGGACAAACATTGACAATCATTAATACCTTGGAGGTACCACCTGCAAAATATTCATTTGAAGCAATGGCATGAGATCCACAGAAATTAATTATCTAAATAACAGTGAAGCCACTTGTAATATCACTTTTTTTTTTCAGAGTTACGTAGTGAGAAACTTAAAAAAGAAAACATGAAACCAGAACGGCAACCTATAATAATCCAGAATCCTAAAAAAGAACTACATATCACCATTGGTACCTTCTCATCAGATACAAATTAATCAAATTTCAAGAAACTCCCTACAAATGAACAAGCAAAGAAAGATGCTTGAAACATGAAAGTAAAAACAACTTTCAGAACCTAGTAAGCAGTAGAAAAAAAGCACAAACAATTCTCCCTGGCCTTCAACAACTAATATTACAACCCCCAAGAAACGCCTAAAAAGCGTTTCTTGAGAACAATAGCAAGAGTGAGTAGAGACATAATTTCTCCTTAAAAGTCAAATTAGGGTGAGTTTGGATGGGTCACTAATCGTCAGTAAAAGTATTCTTTAATACTAGCCATGGAACAATTTCATCAAATGTTTTGGAAAGAGACATATTTTGGGACGTGAAAAGTGTATTTCATTATTCTACCTTCATTGTGTTTTTTCTTAGTCTTTTGGTAATTTAATAAATGTAAATACGGTCAAGGGATATTTCTGTAACATTTTAGATCACTAGGAGTCATACTGTACCTGCATGTCTTTTCCTTTATATTAATATGAGAACCATGTGATCAAGGGTCAGACAACCTTTCAAGTTCTTTAGCAGTACGGACTCTTCTCCTCACAAACCTTCTTGAGATCACCATTTTGATGTATGCTTGGGCAGATCTGAGAGATCAAGAGTGTCACTTAAGGATCTAAGATGGTACCAGAGCGAGTTCATTGAGTTTCAAGTGCCTTTTGGTGATCAATTAGGAGTTCCGTAGTCCGTACCCGAACTCCCTACTGCAACATTCCTTCACTTGAATAGGTAAACCTATCACCCTGTAATGTGAGTTAAGGGATTTTCTATCAGATTTGATACAAAATATGGGGATGTATCTTTCTCTGCTAATTTATGTGAGAAAACTTCGTATTTTTCTTCTTCGACAAAATCTAGCGTTTTTCTTATGGTTGTTTGAAGATTTCAATTAAGATTAACCTTCAGTCAATGTTTGGGTGGGAGACTGGTTTCTAGATCTGGCCTCTGTGAGTATTTTGACAGCAGTCCAGCACTTATTTCCTGGTTATTCCTGGTTTTCTGCCTCTAAAAATTGTTTTCAGGGCAATACAACAGTTACTTCTTGGTTTTCAATGCTTTTCTAACACTGTGTTCCCTTTGATTACTGCGTTATTGAACTGCAGTGGTGCTTAATAATGACTAATGGAAAGGAAACATCACCTGTTTTGCATTTCAATGGGAGAAACTATTTCCTTTGGGTCATCCCTCATGAGTAACTTTTCAGAGGGCAAAGATTGGTTTCAAAAGGTTGATGGGTCAAAACGTAAACCTGCCAATGAAAAAGGTGCCTCAAATTTGGGTCATCCATCATAAGTAACTTTTCAGAGGGCAAAGATTTGTTTGGAATGGTTGATGGATCAAGACCTAAACCTGCCAATGAAAAAGGTGCCTCAAATTGGGGAATTGAGAATGCCAAAATTTAAACCTGGAATCTCCAATCAGTTGAGGACAAAATTACACTGGACAAAATCATTTTCCACAAGGACAAAATCATTTTCCACAAGGAGATGCAGGATTGCTTGAAGAGGATATACCAGCAAACTAATCATGCACATTTGTACAAAATCGAGTAAGAGTTGATGAACTTGAAACAAGAAGCTCTACTGAATTTGTGGAATGATATGGAGTTAATAGAGCCGTCGGTAACTATGGACTCTTTCAGTGGCAGATCCTGTCTACCCAGATTCCTAATGAAACATCAAGGCGAGTTGTTCACTTAGATCTTCATCTTCTATAGAAACACACTGCCAGATTCCAATCCACCCCCCCCCCCCCCCCCCCCCAACCCCTCAAAATAAAAAATAAAAAAAATAAAAAATAAAAAAAAATAAAAAAAACAAAATGATGCAATCCTTTTGGCTTCTAGCAAGTGAAACCACGAGATCTCATTATAGTGCTACACCAGCAAAGAGTACACTCATGTTCTCATGTATCATCCCAATGTCCCCAGTATTCAAATGTTGTATGTCGTTATTGTTAAGGAAGTTAGACATGCTATCTCTATGTGTAAGAAGAGGACTCCCAAGAATCCCAAAACTTGCGACTTGGTCGCTAATGTTGGTGAAAACACTACTTACATGCAAGATGGTACCACTGGGCTACAAAGTCATATGTCTTCAATGCCACCAGCTCAAGTAATCCTTAGCTGCTTTCTACAGAAATCAAAGAACAAGTTATCAAGGGAATGGAGGCTAAGGGGGCCTCCTCTGGAATGTTTCCATCTAACTCGTAAGTCATTGATTTTGGTGCTACTACCCATATGATGAATGAAGTGCAGAAAATTTAGCACATCACTCATTATAATGGTAATGTATAGTGCTGAAAATGTCTTCCAATCTTTAGTATTGGAAATCTATCTATTTTTTACTTCTCTATCCACTCCCCTTTCCTTCCAGAAAGTTATTTGTGTCCATAAACTCTCCGAATGATATCACTCCTCTGGTTGTTTGGTTCAGGATCTTCGAAGGGACGGTAGTTGTACAGGGCCCTACACTGGACAGCTCTTCTCCGTTGACTCCCCATGTGCTAAATCTACTCCAACTTGTTTACTTGCTCCAACACATGATGATCTTAAGAGTGCCAATAAAGCTCAGGACCTAGGGCATTGTCACTTAAGTCATTTAAACAATTGCAGGCTAGCTAATTTATTTCTTATGGCACTCTCATGACCAAATTTGGAAAGATTCTAATTCCAATTTTATTCATCCTGATCGTAGAACTAATAGTTACTGGGATCTCTCACCCCAAGTGGCGATTCCTCTTCGGAATCCCGATTCAGCAATTCCATCAAGGAATCTTCATGGAATTGTCTCCTTGAAGTTAGGAATCTCGGTTCCATATTTTTCGTACCAATTGCAACATTTATTGAATCTCAATTCCACATTTGTTGAATCTTAATTCCACATTTATTGAATCTCACTTTGAATTTTTTTAATTCAAATGCATCAAATACCGTGATTCTTAAGGTGTAAGAAACCACGATTCAAGTTTTCATAAAATCTCGATCTGATTTTTTTGTAGATTACATAGAATCAAATACTCCAGTTCATAGGTGCATGAAACCATGATTCAATGAACATCTAACCTCGCTTAAAATACTTATAAAATCTGATCTGAGTTATCTGGAATCTGGATTGGAGAACATTGAATCCCATTGTTCATAGCTGCACCTAATAACAATCTGATCAACGTATGGTCGAGGTTTTAGTAACACAGAAACAACATTCAAATGCATATGTTTGGAGTTAATAAATTCTTAACAAAGTATCATCCTAATTAATGTCTTTTGTAAGTAAGTTAAACCAGCTATAACTTAGGACTTGGAGCATTACAATAAGTACTTCATGTCTTCTCCTCCTTGCATAATTAGAAATAATTGGGCCCATACCCCTCAAAGTTGATGGGATTTTAGGCGTCAAAGAGCCAAACAACTCGAGCTGGACGCCCTAATCTCAATGTAAAAGGCGCATTCATCTTTTCGGCTGCACATGACAGTTAGAAACCATCAATGGTCTTCGATTTTTATTGACTGTATTTCGCCCAAAATAAATGACTTTTCTTTTAAGTGAAAATTATTGCCTATGTGGCCTTTCAAGGCCTTAAAGCTAAGAGTCTTACACTCGGTGGGAATTAGAGAGAGACTGAATTTGGGTGCTTAGTACACTAAGGCGCCCAGATTCATAAACCCCGAGTAATTGAGGTATTGAGAATATGCTTTTTGAGAGTGTGAACTCTTGAGGAGGTATGAGGGTCACCTCCCAGTCAAGACTATATTGATTAGAATGCCTCATGGTTGATGTGATAAGCCAAGCTTTGGAGAATTCAATCGAGAATAATAGAACCCGAGTATTTAAAAAGAGTATTTGCTCTGTATAGAACACGAGACCGTTTCATGGCATGTGCATCTACAGTCATATAGGGAAGCCAATCTCCAGATTAGAAGAGCTAGTGCACATGTGCTTTGAGAAGACCCCCTGTATTTGAGTAAGAACATGTCCCATAGGGGTGCACCAGTAATCCATTGAACCCCCGGTGACGAGAAGCTCTGGCTCAGTGACTTTGATGTGACCAATTATGTATCCCTACCATAGACTGTGGAGCATAGGTCCGTTGGGTCGACTTGAGACACCGGTGGAACATCAACCCAATGAAAGACTCCAATTACTGTTAAAAGTCAAAAGATTTTATTTACTTTTGGCCCAAATTAATCTAAAATTAACGAGAAAATATTTTATATTGATGAGAAAATGTGTAATAATGTTGAAAAATCACTTGGGAGAATTTTTAGGATTTTTGGAGAATTTTTTGAAATTTTTAAAACACCAAAAATTGTTTTATTGAAATTGTTTAGCTTAAATGACGATCGAGGACGAGCCATAGGGATGCCACGTGGGTCCCAAGTGGCCATAGGGATGCCATGTGGCACCCCACACCCCCTTGGGAGCTGATGTCATGCTCATGTGTGGGGGGCATTGTTATCTTTAGTTGTTTAGTAATATTATGTTTATTTAAAATATTATGTTTTATAATGTTATGACTTAAGTGAGTTATTTTGTCACATGGTGTTTTGTTCACACACGTGGTTTATTTGACATGTGTTATGGGATTTTGAGAATTAATTTGATTTAGTAGTATTATCCACATGATTTTGTGGCATATGCGTAAATCTTATGTGGCACCACCTTATGAGCTTGACCCATGTGAAACTTTAGTATTGTTGATATCCTATTGGTGGTGTCATAAGATATTTTATTCACATGTGTGGATATCCTATATTACCTTTATGTCCATGTCCTTTGTCTTTTATTGATTCTCACAAATTATTCAAAAACAATAGGCATAAGTGTAAACATGAATTTGGACTTAAAAGGAAATAATACATCGAGCTAAGGGCTTTAAGGTAAAATGGCTATAAACCTAAGTTTTAAAAAGTGAAGGGTGTCAAAAGCTCATACATTGATCTTGGTGATAAGAAATGGATGAGTGGCTTGGATAAAAGCCTCTCATATGCCATTGATCTAAGGCATCAAGGATCAGTATCAAATCCACCTTATAATCTACGTATAAAAGTAACTTCTCGGATCAATTATAACCCTAACTTGTATATTCACTTCAAAGAGAGAGAGAGAGCCCTTGACAAAAAGGTGGTCACCCATGAGACTATCTTCTTCCTTGAGCTTTCATTTGAAACCCTTCCATGGAGTAGTCCCTCATTTGTGTGATCAAACCCATACTATTGCTTCACTAAGTATTGATTTTTTTTCTTATATTTTAATTCCTACCTCATTTCCATTATCAAAGCTTACTGTAATTCTTAATTTACAGTAGTTTTTTTCATTTTTTGTCATGAAAACTTGATATTTGAAGAGTCCCAAAGCAATAGGGTAGTTCATACATATGGTATGTGTAGACTAGCTTGCTTACTCCATCATCTTAAGTAGTTTCACCTTGATTTTCTTCATCTTATTTTTCTGGAATTGTTACTAAGAATATACAACTGATAAGAGGTTTATTTCATCATATTTGAGTATATGAAATAGTCCCTTGAGTTCTTTTTTGAATGTTGAAAAGTTTATGTGGTCCCTTATGGACCACATGGTGTAGTTTCACCATAACTTCTTTATTTGGTGTAGTATCTCTCTCAAACTTTGAAAGGCTATTTTGATACATGTCTCTCTTATGATTTGATCCTCAGTAAGTGAAATAAAAGTGATCATTTCCTTCCCATTGGATTGATCTCCTTGAGTTATTATTACCACCTATACCTTAGACAATGGGACAAAATTAAGTCCTCAAAAGGCCCTTTCGTGGCCTGGGTACAAGGGGTTCGAACGATAGCTTCCCACATGTATGTTTGCATGTTAATATTTATAGTTATTAAGTGATTCATATTTAGTTAAATTGAGTATGTTAGATGAATATTGAGATTGTTCTTTAATCTTGAGGTATGAGCTTTAATGCTATGTTTTATTACTTATGTAATTTGAAATCTCATTGAATCATTATAACCAAGTATATGATGTATATAAGACATTGTGATATATGATGAGGATGAAGAATGAAGATGGAATTATCATATAATGAGGAATTGCGAGTCCAAGTCATATAATATGTTGTAGAGATGTACATTGTGAGTATTCAGATATTGTATTGAGTTTAATTGTATTTCTAAGTAAAGGATTTGTAAGGGACCTATTAGGTTTGAATTTTTATTATTCAAATCTGTATAAATCATGTTTGTAGGCTGGAATATATGTATTATGGTTTTGTATTGAGATATTCATGCATTTAAACCCTTGTGTTTTAATACAATGATTTTTTTTTAAAAGATTACATTTCTAGCCCATTGGTTTTATACCACAAAAATAAATATCTTGTTTTTATAATTGCATTATCATCAAATCAAGTGTTTCTTCTTTCTTCAGACTCCATTCTCACCAAAGGGTAGGGGCCCAAATCCCCATTGATTTACCCCTTTTGGGAATGGGCTGGGATCGTCGTAGTGGTACCACCTGAGCCCCAGTTAAAGGCCTCCATTCTCATTAACACTTTAAAAAACTGACTCTTTCCACAACAAGTAGGTGCCTATAATCCCCACTGATCTCCCCCCCCCGCCCCCCCCCGACCTCAACACTAGTATTACGGCAAATCTTGATTCCAATACTATGATTAAAGCTCAACACATCAACGGCCACTCGATCTTGATTACAATACTGTGATTAAGACTCAACACATCGATTCCAATACCAAGGGAACCCTTTGTTCAAGTCTTTAGGATCTTCGAGGATCTCGATTTCAATACTAGAGGAAACATGGCTAAGCCTATTCAATACATCGATTCCACTACTGACGGATTCTTGCAACTTTACTCTAAAACCTCGAACCTATTGCAAGCTTACTCAATACATCAATTCCAATACTAATGGATTCTTGCATAAGTTTACTCTATAACCTCGAACCTATTGCACTACGAAACACGCTTCCTGTTGATTTTATTGTGGTTCTAAGTTTTCGGGTGCATGATCTCACAGATGTAGGAATTTCGATTCCAATTGTGTTGAAACCCGATCCCACAAAGGCAGGAACCCCAATTCCAAGTGAGTTGAAACTCGATTCCAAGATGGTATAAATCTTGATTCTAGTTGGGTTGAAACTCGATTCCAAAATGGTACGAAACTCAATTTTAATTGGGCTTAAAATAGATTCCATAGATGTAGGAATCTCAATTCCATTTAGGTTCACACTAATTTCGATAAAGTAGGAATCTCATTTCCTACAATTCACCTTGTACAGACTAGTGTTCAAAACAACGGATCGGGCCGACTAGTCGGTCTTGACCCGATCCGATTAGTCCGACCGATTCCGACTAAATCGGCAGATTAGTGCCCCGATTTTTTTTGAAAAATGCAATTTTGTAAAAAAATCCTAAAAAACTCAAAATATCCCAAAAAAATTATAAAAAATTGTAAAAAAAATGTTTAAAATTTACATGTATTGTTTTTTTATATTGTCACATAAAAAAAGTTAAAAAAAATAAATATTATAAGCATAATTGGGTTTCGGAGAAAATGATTGGGCACCTAAAGCAATAGTTTTTTAGTGATCAATATATAATAAATATATTAATATTATATCTTATATATCATATGTAATCTATAAATATTATAGAATATAAATTCCATTAATAAAATAAATATAAATATCTAATATATAATATAATATGATATAATATTATAATATTTCAACTCAAGACCATGTTTGATTTTTGGACATTTGGAATTCAATTAAAAATGTAGGGTACAATATAAAATTCGTCTCTTAGTGACAATTTTGATAAATTTCCATCTCTCTCTCTCATATTTGCGTCTATGTGTATGTCTATGTGCCCCTCCGGGGGTTGGTCGTGTGGGTATTAAATTGAAGATCAAATCAAATGAACAACAAATAAATTTTATATCCCCCAAGTTAAGGGACCTACAGGCTTGGCACCATGTCGAGCCTAACCAACTCTAGTGCGCCTAAGTCTACTCGCCCAAGGTGGCAAACCCTGCAGTTAGCAAATAAAAAGTTTGTAACAATATATAAAGTTTTAAGTAGAGAAACAGAAGAACGAAAATTATTTCATGCGGGCTGGACCGCATTTCTACAATATGCGGTCTAGAGGTATAAAGCATCCATCTTAAAGATGGATGCAAATAGGTAGTCCATCTAAAAACAAGTGTAACTAACAGTCCAAATATTTTTTTAATATAATTTTCTTTTTCATGATCTCCATGTTAAAGATTATATATTCTCTAAAAATTAGGATGAAATTATATTTAAAAAATATATTTATTGCTAAGCCCGCATTTCTACAACATGCGGGCCGCTTGCATAGAAACCATGTCCACATAAGAATAGGGAAAAGAAAAAAAAGGAGTAATATATAAAAATGTTGTACGGACAGCTTTGCAAACTCTGCAGTGTGATAGTGCACTTATTGGCCGATTTTTAGAACAAATCGCCGATTAGTGCTGATTAGTCGGCCAATTAGTGCATTGAAAAAAAAAATTCCTGCATACATGACTGTTGGAATCGGGCCAGATCGGGATCAGCCAGTGACCAATCCCGAGTTAATCGGCCGATTTTTTAAAAATCAGTCGATCTTTTAAACACTGGTACAGACAGTGATTCCGACAATAGAAATCTTACAGCTGCCCGTGATTCAGATTCCTAAATCAATTCAGAATCTCAGGGGTTTCCAACTTCTATATTTGTACTATAAAATTTCATAAATTGCCTCTTCTTTTAAGAAATTCCCATAGCTTTCCAACTTTTGATATTATCCGAGTAATATGTTGGGACCAAGTTCAGTTCCAACAAAGACTAGGAAAATGTACTTTGTTCTATTTATTAATTATTGGACAAGATATCCATAATGGGAATTTCAAGAGTTCTTAATGGATCATGGAATCATACATCAGTGGTTGTGCACTCATACCTCGGAAGAATATGTTGTTGTAGAGCAAAATAATCATCACATCTTAAAGACTTGCACAACAATAATGCATCGGTCTCAGGTTCCTAAGGTATATTGGGCTGAAACATGCCATACAAGTATTTATTTGATTGATAGAATGCCTAGTGAAATTTGAGCAGAAGACCAACCTTAGACTTTTTGGTTTTATTTGCTATACCCTTTCCTGACAATGAATGCGATAACTGTGGAGTGAAGGCTTACAAACATGTTTTCTTAGGATATTGTGACACTGAGAAAGGGCATAGATGTTATGACCTTATGAAGAACAAATTCAGTATCTCAAGCAATGTCAATATTTCTTGACCATATATGTCATTTTCAATCTATACACATCTCTCCATATTCATCTATTGGTACCCCCATTTTGCTGTCTTCTCCAGTTTTTAGTCTCCATTCTCTGATTCCGACCATATGCAGCCTATTTGCACCTACTTTGGAAGCGCAAGAGCAGTCTTATTTGTGGCACCATCTGACTCTTCACCAGTGCTAGAAAGGCAAGAGCAGTCTTATTTGTGGCACCATCTGACCCTTCACCAGTGTCAGATCCTGCTATTGTCGCATCTACACTATTTTCTGAACCTTCACCAGTGTCAAATCCTCCCCAGGTATCTACTTCGACAACGCCTTCTGATATAGTTGTACTACATTCCTCATGTTTCTCATCCTCCAGATCTCCTCACCTACTCACATCATTCATATGTAGCTTCCTTTGATACTGCTCCTGTTCCTATTTCTAATAAACAGGCTCCTAAGAACATACGTTCGACAGTTGGAGTCATGCTCTGCAAGAGGAAATTTTAGCTTAGAACTGAATTATTCTTGGGAAATGATACCACTGCCAAAGGGAGCATCTAAAGTTCGAAGCAAATGGGTTTACTCTGTAAATCTCAAACCTGATTGACACAAGTTGCACGTAAATGGCTCTCTTGATTGGCAGAAGGCAAGCATAGTTGCACAAGTACAAATAGGCGTACGGATTGGAATACGAAGAGATCTTTGCACCGTAAGCTAAAATGACTACTTTTAGAACTTTAGTTGCCATTTGCTTCAACAAAGAATTGGGATATATTTCAGATGGATGTCAAGAATGCCTCTAAATGGTGATCTTAAGGGGACTATGTATATGACACAAGCCCCAAGGCATAATTCTACTCTACAATATGTGTGTCGATTGAGAAAAGCTTTACCTGGGCTGAAACAAGCACCTAGGGCTTGGTATGACCATTTAAGATGTGTTATTTATGGAGCTGGTTATATTCAAAGCCCTGACAACTACTCCTTGTTTACTCAGCAAACATGTGCTAGGACAGTTCATTTTGTTGTGTACGTCGATGATCTCCACATAACTGGAGATGACTCAGCTTGACTTCGAGCATTAAAGAAGTTCCTTCAATACTTTTAAAATGAAGGACATGGGACATTTTCAAATTTTTTGGGGCAACAAAAATATATTCAAGATTTTTACAGCTTGCTCACCTAGCAGATACAAAGTTAGTGGATAGTCCATTGGAGCTGAATGTGAAGTATTCTAAAAATGAAGGTGATAAAATCTCTGATCCTTCGGGCTATCGACACTCTGTTGGATGTCTTGTATGGTTATGATGCCTCGATCAAAAATTGCCCATGTTGTCCATGTTAGTTGCATTCGCCTCGGATCCTCATCATCTATAGTTAACTGTTGTTCATTGAATCATGAGTTGTCTACATGGGACTCGAGAGATATCTATCTATTCAGCCGACCACCAATTTAAGCTCATGGCCTTATTCTGGATGTCCTGAGACTCATCACTCCACTACAGGATATCGTTTATTCTTTGGTTCATCACTTGTTACATGGAAATCCAAGAAGCAACTTGGTAGTTCCAAGTTCACATCTAAATCAGAGTACAGAGGTATGCCATCTACCAGTAGTTAGGTGGTCTTGATTAGACGACTTCTTAGTGATATGGCAATTCGGTTTATTGCTCCAACTTCACTTTACGCTGATAATATCAGTGCTATTAAAACTGCTAATAATCCAGCCTTCCATGAAACAACTGAATATATAGAAGTTGATTGCCACTTTGTCCACGAATAGGTTCAAATGGGTGAACCAAGTCTTTCATATGTTCCTTTTGGTGACCACATGGAAGATATCTTCACCAAAGTCATGCTTAACAAGCGTCATGATCTCCTTGTGCACAAATTGATGCTTGATGATCACCCGCATTAGTTTGATGGGGAGTGTAAGAGAACGGTGGTTTCAGGGAGTGAAAAGTGCATTTTATTGATATACCTTCATTACAAATTTTCTATTCATTTGGTCATTCAGTAATGTAAATATCGCTGAGGGATACTTTTATAATGTTCTAGATTACTAGGGACAATGTTGTACATCTTTTTCTTTATATTAATATGAAAACCATGCGACCAAGGTTCAGATAAACCTTCAAGTTCTTTTGATGCATGGACTCTTCTCCATGGAAACGTTCTTGAGATCTTAACCATTTTGATGTGTGAGATCAAAAGTGTCACTCAAGGAACATATAGTTTGCTCCGCTCCGTTTCTAGACCAGTTATATTTGAAAAACACACCAAACTGCCACTAACATTATAACAAAAAAACATGTTTTTCCTTAGTTCTTGTTTCAAGTGAACAAGACTGCACTCACTCAGTCCATCCAAACTCCAACTTAGGAAGTCAAAATGCTACATGCGCAAATGTTGATAACGTAAAAAGTATATGTAGTAGAGGTCCACACAAGATACCGTGACACTAACTCTTGTAACTGCTCCACGCAATCAAACCGTGGTGATGCACAAGATGTAATATATGCTATGCAATTTCAGGAAAAGGAAAAAGTTGTACCCAATGAATCTGTGAGTAACTCTGTGAGCCTTGAATTTTTATAGGGTATAACGTCCTTTTTTGCAGTTAAAGCAGATAAAACATCCCCAAGCCTGCAAGAGAAAAAGAGAGAAATAGGATGAATTTGACAAAGGTGTCTTTCAATTCAGGATGAACAGTTACAACTAGCAAGAAGGCACGAACGCACGCTCACATGAAAAAGCACAAACAAAGAATAATAAAAGCCTACAACACGCCCATTTTTACATACAAGCCCTTTCATACATGTCTTAAAACACTAGGGATAAAGATGTATAGACATGATGCCTCAAACTTTCAATAAGAAAACCAGGGCTCATCCTACCAATGCTTCCTCCCCCCCCTCATACCCAGCCATTTCCTCAACCAGTCTCAAGAGCAACGCACTGAGTGACCAAGTTTCCATGTTTGCAATCTTTCCTTAAAGACCGACTTCTGGAAGACTTTTTGCTGGCTACTTGGCGGCCTAATATAACATCCGGGAGAAAACCTCTTTTGATCTTTAAACCCTTAACCCTCCCTCCCTTTCTCCTTCCCTCCCTCAATTGCTTGTTACATGACAGGAATAGGAGAATCAGGATTCTCGGCCAAAGACCATAGTGACAAAAGAGGCTCAATCTAGTGCACAAGTTGCAAGGAGTTTGAGAGAAGAGTTAGGCATGAGGATGGAAAGGAAACATTGGGGAGGAGCAGCCTCGTGATTAAAAAGAAACATTAAATTCTGACTAAATCTTTGCCCCTACTTAAAATAATGCTGAGGAAAGAAATAGACAGGATTTCTCAACAAAAGTGGGAATGTTATAGGCTTCTATAATACATACATAACCATGCAAATGATGAGGACAGTGGATTCTTGGCTAAAATTACTACATCAATGAATCATATTACCACTGAAGACTACACCCATGCTAAACAAATAGATGTAAGATTTAAGAGGATAACTATTTTCATGTAACTAATAGGGGCCAAACCCATAGTTTCCTTCAAAAGAATCTGCTATAAATAATTGCAATTAAATTTGAAGGATATATCCTGCTGCGAACGAAACAAGTGCCATCTTGAATGTATGAAAACGATGAAAACTTACAGCAGTTGTTCACTTCTTAAGTTTATATTGATTAAAAATGTAAGAATTGAAGTACTTATTGAAGTACTTACGCAGATAGAGATTTCATTACATGTAGCATTTCTGTCACACTGTCACCAGAAGCACCTTCATCAAGTGAACAATCACTTCCAGCCAAGTCAACAAGGAAAAGCTTGCTGTAGAGTACTTCGCTAGTGACCCAGTTGCTGTAATGTATATGAAGTGTAATGATCCTGGAATGATAGTAATTAAGTGAAAGCCCAAGATGGGAACTGATAAATATAAGATACAATAAACTAAAACAAATGACACTTCTTATGAAATATACATCCTATCCGATATCTTTTACGAGGAAAGAATATTCTATAGACCAAGAGGAACATACCGACAGTATAGGCCAGGCGACCAAAACACCTAGCTATTTATCTGAATTTTCCAAAACATCCTTGATTCACAAGACTAAAAATTTCAAAAAAATAATAATAATAGCAAAAAATGATTTTGATTCGTAAAAACCTAGATCTCACCATCCATCATATCGATACCCTGATTTTCACTATTTGGAGTGAAATTTTTTTATCATTTGTAAATTAATGAGTTTATTTTTTTTATTTTTCTAGAGATGATCACTGAAATGCTGCAAATTTTGGCTTGTAGAGTCTTTTTCTAGGGGCCCTTTGTGCTAGGCTTCAGTATAGCACGTGGCTTGTAGAGTCTTTTTCATTTTTAAGAAGTATGTAACTTGCAACAGAGTAATGTTGTTGCCACATCCATAAATGGATTGGGCCATAATAAAGTATAAACATATTCCGCTGAAGTCCAATATATAGAACAACAAAGGAATTTCAAAGTAGAATTTTGAAATTATCTGACAGGAAGACTATATCTCTGAAAAGCTTTGAGATTAAAGGCAAATAGTAGACAAAAGTAAAAGAATGTACATAAGCTTAAAACAAAGCATAAAACAAATATGGTTCTTCAACTAAAACCTAATATCAAAGTACAATTATCTAAAAAATTTCATAGCAAGGAATGACAAAAACAATAAACATGTGACAAGTATAAAGGCCAGCCAGGCATAATAATACTTTGCACATACATATGAGAAGTACTAGATCTTGACACATCCTGCCCATGGTTCTGAAGTGCCACTTTCAAGACTCGAGAAAAGTCTATTGGATTCTGAACTTTCTCCCGTACAAGTTCAACAGAAGAATCTGGAGGACCCAAGCAAACGGTTGAGGCATTGCTGAAAGATAAAAGTAAATCTCGAACCTAGAAAAAATACAAAGAAACCACATTGGTACATGGAGATGGATGGAAACTAATGATAATAACAATAAAAAGACAAGCAAATAAACTCAGGGAATCACATACAACTACCTAGTTTTACAACATAAATGTAATGAACAAAATTACTAACGAAACTTGCCTGATCATTGTATAGCTCAAATGCTGTAACGTAGAAATCATATTTTGAAATGGAAGTAGTATCTGAGTTTGATAAATCAAAAAGTTCCTCAAAACATCGCACATATAAACCACGATCATGACTAGAGCCTTCCTGCCATGGTCAAAACCAAATTAGAACAGCATCATCCAAAAGAGATAACTTAAGAATAGTGTAATACGCTGGATCCTGAAAAATCTGCAAATGCATTAGAAGGGAATAGATGAACATAGGGTACTTCATGAATCATGATTAAATCACAAATTTGATCAGTTCCCAAAAAGAAAGTTGTCAAAAATCAAGAAAAATGCAAATAAATAACAATGGTTCTTTTCATTCAGTGAGAAACATCTTCCACAGAGACCTTTATTTATTTTTCAGTTTGGTGCCTACTAATGTCGGCCTTTTCTCATTCCTTAATCATGAAATCTGATGGGAAGTTAGTTCCCTCTGGTCATCTTCCCTTTCCTGAGTGGGAAAGTAAGTGACACAGTGACATCCAAAGTAAGACTGAGGAAATGGTCTGCAGATTACAAGAATGGCTAGCAAAAAAGCACGAATAGAAGAGAAAGAGATCAAATTCAAGCCAATATAAAGGTTTAATGATCTTGAGACGACAACAATGTGAGGTTCAAGGAGAAAGGCAGGGTGGGTTTCATTCAGGAAACGAACATCAAGTACTGATTTCTAAGCAGAGGTAAAGGGATACCAATGTGTGTGCTTCATTATAATTACCATTGTGTGTGTTTTCCCAGAGCCAGTTTGTCCATATGCAAATATAGACACATTGTTTCCATCCAATGCAGACTGTACAAAGGGTTGAACATCTAGGAAAAGCTCACCTGCACATATAAAGCGACAAACTCTTATATTACAACCTCAATTACCATTCTTATTCAGACAACCACTACTTGACTATTAAAACATTTTTTAATTAGCAAATAGCAAAACAACAATCTCACAATTTAACAAGAAGCTATCATGGAAATATAACCATTATTAACTTCCCGTACCCTGGCCAACGTGGGGTCCATAGACCTTATCAAACTCATAATCCTTCTTTAAAGTTGGATCAGCAGAAACACCAGAACTGACACGGATGGTGACATCATCAGGAAATTCAACTGCAGATGGACCCTCATGTACAAACTCAGGTCTTGCACGACAGTACACCTTAATGTTGCCTGAAATCATCCATCTACACTTTAAAACAGAAGTCTAACATTAAGTGTAGATGAAAATACAATAAGAATAAAATACTAATAAGCCAGCTCTGGCCTTTCTTTGTAATTATGAGTCTAGAAACAATGACTGTTAGGTTAAACAAAAACAAAGCAAAATAAGAGCAATGTTATAAAGAAGTGCATCCAGGATCTCTTTCAAGATGAAGATGGTTTAGTACCCTTGGCAGTCAACAAGTCATTGAACAACCTTTTCTTCTCATTGATCAAAGGAGAAATCCTGCTTTCAGTTTCAAGTGCAACTTGATCTGCAAAATGAAAAACTTGTCTATTAAAAAGGAGAAACAGGGATGTCTAATTAGTCTTAAGTGCCACTTTATCAAATAAGGAAAGTAGTACTACCCTGTAGTCTGTAAATATCAAAAGTACAACATAAAGCTAACTAGGTCAT
>NW_006497648.1:227964-242364 GCF_000471905.2 Amborella trichopoda
CTTTCTTCCTCGTCCATACATACTTGTAGAGTACGAGAGTAGTAACTAATTAGTAGTTAGTTTTAGGTTCGTTACTAAACAACCTACTATTAGTAGTCATTTAGGTAGGTGCGTCCTAACTTAATTAGTTAGTAGTATATATATATATATATATATATATATATATAAGAATTGATTTTTAGAAATATTGAAGCAATACTCATTGTGGTAGTGATGTGAAAATATCAAAAGTACTGCCAAATAGCGCCCATCATATTTGAGATTCTCATAGTGTCAAGATCTCCAAACATGCAGAAAAGAGACGTCAAAGTATGCGATCCCTAAAATCTTCTTCAGCACACCCAATAGTTTCCTAGGAATGAAGCAAGAGCTGAACACCATCTCTTCAACATCTCTTTTTTTAATTATTCTTCAACTTACTATTGCTTAATTCTTCTTGATAAGTACATCCCATTTATTTACCACCATAGATAAATTCACTTTTTCCAATACAAACGTCATCTCCTCACATTGTATAGCTATAAAAAAAATCAAATGTATTGGGTTAACTATTACATTATCAATACGATTTCATTGCCATTAAATGCTGAAATTCAGCTCCTTACTCAAATGAGATGCAAACTGTATAATCAAATATCTTTCATTTATATGCAGTATATTAACTCAAGTCATTCATATATGAAACCATTAACATGCTCACACATAAGAGCATACTGTCATAGAACCCATCAATTTTAATCAAGCAGTCCATAAACAAGCCACCTTCGCATGTTAGAGTTCAATCCAGTTCAAAGATCGTAATGAAGTAATTAAGGTATCAGTCTTGAAGCCCTAGATTGCAACCCACAATCATAAAGCACGGTTTGTGCACTAAGTGTACCAGGAGACAAATACAATCATAAACAGCAGCAAAAGTTTGAAAGAAAACGTAACAAATATCGCAGAATCAAATTATATACAGCAAGCAGAGCACACTGAAGCACATGAAAACCAGAAATTCAAATTATAAAGAAAAGAAAAATGCTCAGTTACATTAGGTCTGATCTCAAAGATACTTTGAAACCAAAATGCAAACAGTAAACCAACATCCCCAAATTAAAAATGAGGAATTCGAATAAAAATCACGGGGAACCTCACATCAAAAAACCCATAATCAATATGAAAAGTAAGAGGAAAAAAGAGGAACGTGTGGCGAGAGAGAGAGTGCAATACAGGACTTTGCATGGGAAGCTCCAAAAGCAAAATAAAACACGATACAATGGAAGAAAAAGAGAGAGAGGGCCACCGGAAAACCCATAACCAAATTGCAACATATCAAAGAGAAAAGAGAGAGATAGAAAGAGAGGACATACAGAGACTTGATCCTTGAGTTTCTGAACCTTGTTTCCAAACGCCGAGCGTGTTAGCTCAGATTGGGGAAGAACCGTGGAAACGGAATACCTGCGCGTAAGGGGAAGCACTCTCTTGTGATCTTCGACCTCAAATGACTTTCTGGGTTCAAAACCAGGAACCTCCCAGTTCCACCTGTTTCTCTGTTCACTCATTTCACCTCTCTCACTCTATCTCCGAACTCAGAGCTCTAGAGATCAGGCGATAATGGAGCTAGGGCGTCCCCATTGTCGCAGAAGCAATGGTCTCCCTCTCTCTATGTCGAGTGAAGGCGTTTGTGCTTTCTCTCTACAAGAAGAGTGAAGCAGCTTCTGTTCTCTCTCTATATCTCTCTCTACTTGACGTGTGAAGCCTATCTGCGAGGAACAAGAGCCAGAGGATATGAAGGGGTGAAATCCCCTTTGGAGATGACCGATTACGATATATTATGGATTTTCGAGTCACTCCCGAACGTTTTTACTCTTTCTCCCGCCCGATCCTCTCAAACTCTCACTCTCTCTCTAAAATTTGTATCTCTCTCTCTCTCTCTCTCTCTCTCTCAAATTTGTCTCTCGCTCCGCACCTCTCCTCTCTTCTGACCGCAAAATTCGACAACTTGATAAAATTTCTTCTATCTAAAGTCGCTCTCTTTCTACGTCCCGTTCTCTCTATAGATTTTCTGTCCCTTTAAATTTCACATTCTCTCTCTAAATTCGTCTCTCTCTATCGATGATACGCTTCCACTTTTCTGGTCTCATAATAATTTCGGTTCACATATTAATACTTCGCAAAATTACAAATAACTTCCAATTAGACTTTCTAAACAAGTTACACCCTTGAAATCTTCTTACTTTTTTTTTCAAAATATACTTTCTAGCAAGTAAAAAAATATTTTTTTTTGACAAAAATACTCTTTTTTTTACACAAACTTAATTTTGGCCTGGCATTCACTTGGGCTTACATACGCTACCGGACCGATCTTTCGCATTCTTGGACCGCACTTTGGGCTTGTTGTCGAAATGCATGGGCTTGTTGTCGGATCGCATGGGCCTATTGTCGGACTGCTCTTTGGCAGTGCCAGACTGCATGGTCCTATTGCTGGAACGTTCTTTATCAGTGTTGTACCACCACTTGTACTGCCAAACCCCTACTATTATTTATTGCACCAACATTACACTGTCAGAAATACGTCGGACCGCCGTTTCGTGGGAAAGAAGAGAGAGAGGCATGGGTAAAAGTAAAAGAAAGTAATTTATACTTTTTTTTTTTTTAGTTGGGGGTATTTGCTAAAAAATTTTGTTTTGATTTGAAAAGTGAGTAAAAAAAGTTTGCTCGGGAGTACCTTGCATAAAATCATAAAAAAATTATTGAGGGTTGTTTGTAATTTTCCCTATATTTTACTAGTAATTTGGAATTTTAAATTAAATTCTTT
The DNA here is from genome assembly GCF_000471905.2 of Amborella trichopoda. Next base: position 230,765 of record NW_006497648.1, read on the forward strand.
TTGAGACATAAATTAATACGGAAATCAAATGGTGTCTTCCGTTTAACGTCTTTTTATGGATTAAGGCTGATTGCCATAAGGACCCCTCACTAACTACGCAATGTCCAAATAGGCCCTGACTATATTATAGGTTTGTCTTTTTTTTAATAGAAAGTTGTTTCATGTAGCTGGACCGCATGACTATATGTGCAGTCCAAAAAGGGTAAAGCATCCATCTTAAAGATGGAAGTAAGTACGTGTTTCATCTAAAAAAAATGGAAACTAACGGTTCAAATGTTTTATTACTAAAATTATTATTTTAAATTTTTAAATTTTATTTATTTTTTCATATTCATGATTTTCATATTAGATATTACATATTCTTAAAAATTAAGTCCAAAAATCCATTTCAAAAATAGATTTTATTAATGCATTTCTATATATACAGGCTTGGCCGTATAAATTTTGAGTACATTTTTGTCCCCCTTTTTTTCTTTATGGTTTCCTACTTAGCTCCCTATGGTTCAAATTAAGATGAATTTCACAAAATTTTAATTGGAAGAATTTTGTACCATAGTTTTAAATTTGGGAAATTTTCAGCTATAATATTTGAATGAACTAAGCAATGGTGGTCAAATAAGCTTCCAAAATTTCAGTAAAATATAAAATTGAATTCCTTATCTAATAATAACAGTTTTTGTATATTGTCTTAAAAAAGACAAGCTTCTATACTTCCCCTATAGCATAGAAGATCTATGCTTCCCCTACCATCCCGCCGTCCAATTTTGATCAAGAGAGCCACTCACCGTTTGATCTTAGATCCGAAATCTGAAAGTATTTTATCTTTACTTTTTTTTTTATACAAATTATATGAATATGAAATTTGGTACGTGTCATCTTCTCATTGGGGCACACGTATAAAAAATATTAAAAATAAATTTTTGATAATATATAATGACCAAAATACCCCTTAAATCTTTTAAAGGTATTTTGGTCATTTTATTTTATTGGAAACATTTTTTTTATATTTTTCGCTAGTGTGAGTTTAATAGAGGATTGGACGTCCTAAATTTAGTGTTAGAATAGTTTATAAAAAAAATTAAAAATAAAATAGTGTAGAGACGTGACATTGTCATTGGGGCAATCTTAGCCCTCCATTCAGAATGGACGGTTGGATAAAGGGAAGTGTACAAGTTTTATGCAGTAGGAGAAACATAGAAAGCTTGCCGTCCTTAAAACCGGATTTCTATCCAAAATGTTAAGATGTATTTCGTTGTTGCCGATACCCAAAAGTATCTAAATACGACATTAATTTATGGATATTTTGATGAACCAAATCAAGGCAAGTTTTGTACCAAGTCGCATAACTTTGGTGGAAATCCTTTCTCCAACTGAAAGTAAAATATAAAGATGTTTATGAAAATAATAATCTTTCCTTACTCTATGGTTAATCTTCATGATTTTTATTTCCCTCTAATAATAGAACCATTCATTAGGTTTTTGTGAAAATTTAATTATTTTTGTCTATAAACCTTTTCTCATTCAAAATGGGAACACCCTCAAGGAAAAAGAATAGGAAGTGAGCAATTGATCTATCATAGCATCATGAGGGCTTAGATGTATCGTCCCATAAACAAAATGGGCACTTGGTACTTTCCCTTAGAAAAATTTAAGCACTATAATCTAGGTTTTCCCTTGGACTGTAATCTAGGTTTTCCCTTGGACCAAAAGATTGCTTGGCTTTGAAGATGTCCCATCGATTGATGAAGTAACTAATAAGCCTTTAGTGCACCCACCGGCCAATCCAAATGGACATAAGATATAACCAATTTCTATCTCTTCTTTTACATTGAGTGTTGGTGACACCACTAAATAATGGAATTAATATATGTGCATTTCTGTCTAAAAGAACATTGAGGTTAGGGTTCAAAAAACTAACTCTTAAACTTACCAAATTTCCCAAAAAATAATAAAAAAACATCAAGATTAGGATCCCATAATGTGGGAGAATATGCTTTTTAGCCAAAAAATAAAAATAAAAAATAATAATAAGTTTACGTACGGACCATATTGGAGGGGTCAAATATAAGATGGGAACACGTTTGTCTCAAATTACGGATGACACCCCCTCCTCCCTCCACGATATTTTTTTTCTCAAGTTACCCCATTTTTTCAAGTTACCCTATGTACGGTAAACCGAACACCGGACATATGAGTTTTTTAATTTGTATGAAAAATAGTTGTCCGATAATGCAAATACCGAAGAACTCTCTAAATCTCTAAAACCAACTCTGTCATTTCTTTCTCTTATTTATCTTCTATGTGACGCTTTATGTCCTCTCTCTCTAAAACCAACACAGTAGACACTGCACCTCTAATGCCATAAATACCGCTCCTTAACCCATCCAAAATTACCATTTCTTTCACAATGTCTCTTAGAGCGTATTTGATGACAAGAAGTTGAAACTTACCTTTTACGATTCATTTTGTGTGTTTGATAAATAAAGATAAAATAAATAAGTAATTATTTTTTACTATTCTTCTTCCCACTTTTATTTAAAAATAATAATAATAAAAAATAAAAATAAAAAATAAAATAAAATATGTAAAAAAGCATTAAATTTAAAAAATAAAGTTTTGCCCACGTGAAAACCGGTGAAAAAAGCCTGCGCGCTGCTCTCGTCTGCTCGTGCACAGATCCTCTCTCATGCCTCTCTCTCATGTGTTCTCTATCATCCCCGACCTTCTCTATCTCTTTGGGGATATCACACCTTTGCACTCTCTCTCTAGAGCTCTCACACCCTTGCACTCTCTCCCTTTGTGCAGGGCTCTCACACCTCTACATTATCTCTCTAGAGCTCTCACATCCCTGCACTCTCTCTCTCTGTGCACTAAGGCTCTCATACCTATGTACTCTCTCTAGAGCTCTCACACCCTGTGCTCTCTCTCTCGCTGTGCACAAGGGCTCTCAGACCTCTGCACTCTCTCTTTAGAGCTCTCACACCCCTGCACTCTCTCTCTCTGCAAATCCCTCTACTCCCAATTTGGGATGTGATGGGTTACTGTAGAAGATTTTTTAGATCAATTTTTCTTTTTTGGGGGTAAATTATCTGTAAATGATAGATTTTTGGGGCTTTTGTTTATTTTTTCACTTTTTTTTGTTTCTTATCAGTTTTGGATTCTCAGTTCATCAGAGTGACTTGGATGACGAAGACGACAATGTGAAGCAGCTCGACCACTGCGCCATCCTTTACTTGGCTCTTCAGGTCTCTCCCTCTCTCTCTACATATTTCATAACTCCTAAGTGTTTGAACCCATATTTGTTCACATGATTTCCTTGTGAATACCAACAGGAACTGGAAATCTTGCCAACCAAGTAAATGTCTTGGCATCACAAGCTTAATAGAGGTGGGGCCATGAATTTAAATCCATTTTAGGGTATCATTATGTTTCTTTTGTTGTGGTTTTTACTATTTCATTGGGTTGACTTGGGTTGTTATTTGGTGTAAGCAATAAATGTGGTTTAGCTATTTTGATTGGCTTGGCGTCATTTGCATGATTGTTTAGTGGAATTGTCTCCTCTTTGGATGTTGCCTTTCTTCAGATTTTCTATTTGTAGATGAAATCTTAGTTATTTTTTTCATTATTTCCTTATCGAATTCAATGAAGCCATTTGGTCTTGCTTTTCATGGTAGAATTGGTGTAGTTCACATAAAACAAGAGTATGCAAAGTGATTGGTTAAATTCATATCTAAAACAGCTTCCATTCAACTCTTTCAAGTCATTTACTTCATTGGATATATAGAAGTTCTATTGGGTACTTTTTTTCTTCTTTATGTTTTCATGTTGTTATTTTTCTTATTAAATATTGTTAATTATTAGTATGATGAAAGTTTTAACTGCTATTTCAAGGATAAACAATCAGGGAGCCAATTGACTGAGAGCCGAATGGGCCTCCATGACCTTTTTGTCTTCTCAATGGGAAAACATCCCCTGAATTTCATCTCCTAAAAAGCATCAGCAAAGTTCACAATCTCGTTATTGTTAATCGGTATAAAAACCATTTTCAGTACATCTTATGGCTTGATTGTTCTTTCATTGTATACAAGGTCCTTTTTACCCTTGTGTTTTTACTATTTATTCTTTTCTTGCGACGGTATGCGAATGTGAGATCATAGTAGCATGTGTTGTAGATCATTGTGGAAGAAGACTTGCTTAATGAGGTGTGGTCTGCTTGAAAGAGTTAGATTGCTTTGCTACTATCTGTTGAAGAATCAACTCTTAGGCTAGATCCACTAGAAGGTACATTGATAAGTGCAGTACTGAATTTTACCATCTCCTTGTGAAGCCGAAAATTTGTTGAAGAAATTATTATGCGGTTCATTTTTTTCTCCTATAGTACTTGCCAAAACGGATGGGGCATTAGAAAGATCAGTGCTATTTAGTATATATGAAAGATCATTTGCATCTCGTTCGTATACAGGAAATGCTTGCATGGAGGTCATAAATATTGAGATTGAATACCATAGTCAAGCTGTCATGAAAGATCTTATCTTTTGAAAACTATACTTATAGGTATGTCCAATTACTTTTTTCACGCAGAGATATTATCCCACGGATGTTTACTATGTATTTGTTGTATGATTATAGAGACAAATGTAAGTATCTGCAAACATATGTATGTTTATGCACACGTGATCAGAAGCTTCTGGAGATAATATATGTGTGATGATTTAGGCTCTTTTATGGTCTCTACGTACTGGTGACTCTAGGCTCTTTATGATCTCTCTCAATCCAACGTATTTTACTTTTAATTGATATTTTATCTTAAAAAATAAAATTCAAAAAATTAATAAATAAATATATAATATCCAAAGTCTTAATTTTAAGATTTTACATTTTGTCTATTACTTCTACGGTTAATTATCAGTCTTCATATTACCCAGAATTTCCTAGTCTTTCAGTCTTCCTATTACTCAGAACTTCAGAGTCTTTCAGGATGTCAAGGTATGGGAAGACCCATTTTTCTCTCTTCTTCTTCTTTATCATCTTTCTCTTTCTCTCTCTACTCTGCTCAAAAAGCCCCATTTTCCAGCACAAACACTCGTTCGATTGAGTGCTACGGAGAATTGTTGATATCTCCTTCTTGAGAACCAACCGCCTCTTTACGACAACAAATCCCATCTTTCTCTCTCTCTAAAACAATCAACAAATTTTTAATGTTTTCAAAGAAAATCTACAACCCAAATTTTCATGTCTTTGGGCAAAAGACCAAAGATAGTTAGTAAAAAACCAGCTCATCATTATCAAAGAAAATCCACAATCCAAATTTTAATGTCTTTAGGCAAAAGACCAAAGACAGTTGGTAAAGATCAGCTGGTAGACAGAAACCCAATATCATCATTTGCAAAGAAAATCCACAGCCCAAATTTTCACGTCTTTGGGAAAAGACCAGTTGGTAAATCATTGCTCTGCACTAATTCACAGACCGAACCTCCTTTGACAGGGTTTAGAGAGAGAGAAGAGTGAGAGTATAATCAAGAGAGGGAAGGAGTTAGCCATGGATGAGAAGAAGATGGGAAATGGGAGTAAGGTTTTAGGGGGAGGTTTTAGAGAGAGAAAAGAGGAGGTTTGTTTTGGATGCATATCTTCTTCTGCATGCATGAGAGAGAGAGGGGAAAGAGTTGGATTTAATTTTTGGAAAGGAATCGGGGTTGGAAGCACGGAAGGCGGAGGAAATTCCGAGTTGTTAAAATAGTGAGTTTCTCCTGAAAATCCACTACCCAAATTTTATCAACAGCAAAAAAGAAAGAACGAGAAAAGGTCCAAATTCATGATAGAGAGAACCTCGGTTCTAATCCACAGAGGAAACAATGCAAAGCCCCTTCAAAATGCCTGATTAATTACCCACTTTCTAGAAAGAAAAACCCAATTTGTTTGCCTTGAACCAAAGGCTTGAGCCCCTGAAAACAAGATTCACCACCCTTACCAGCAGCGGAGCAACAAATTTCTTTTAATCAACCGAGCAGCCAATTTGGTTGCTCTCTATTGTACAGAGAGAGGAAAGAGAGCCTGCATCAGATTGAAGGGAAATGAGGGAATTTGGTTTTGGGGATTCGGAGAGCAATGGCATTTTGCATTTCCGGACATTTATTTTTGATTCGGCTTACGAGAGTGGGAATAACTTGGAGAAAAAAATACCGGGAGGGAGAGGCGCCCGTAACTTTGGACAAATGTGTTCTTATTTTATAATTGACCCCCCAATATGGTCCTGTATGTAAATTTATAAAAATAAAAAATAAAAAAAAACACAGGAACCAACTGGGAGAATAACTTACATTAAATGGGAATCTTCATGTGGTTTTGGTCTCATTTGAATCCTTTTAGCCTCACTCCTAAAGTTGGTTGGTCTCACAATTGTCAATAAATAAACTTGAGCATAAACGCCATAACATGGTTGAAGTTTCTTTGGTTTGGGCAAAATAATGCTATCCCCTAGTAGGGGAAGAAAAAAGGAAAAGGAAACAATCTACGGGTAGGACTGGGTTCAAGATCATGTAGTCAAGATGGCACGGTGCTGCAACATGATATCCTGAGTTCAATTTTTACAATAGTTTGGGAACTTCTTTCCAAATGAACTACCAAAAAAAAAATAAATAAATCAATTAGTGCTCTTAATTGTTTGGTTTTACTTATCAAAAAAAACCTCGCATGATCGTAATTGAATTTTTGGTTATTTAACTTCGATTAATCCTAATGAATGGTTATTTAACTTTGATTAATCATAATATATGGTATGGTTTTGCTTTGAATTAATCAAATTGGATCATGAAAATGGCATTGATGGAAAATGAAAGCTTGCACCTGCCCATCTGGTTTAGATAGGCTAGTCTGGAATACCAATTATGCTTAATTGGATATATTTTTTAGATAAATTCATTTTAATTGACTAGTTTTGATGAGATAATTTAATTGCACATATATTTCCACTAAAATAGGTAGGTATCACCATTGGTTATCGTTAATAGGTTCGGTTTAGATGTTAGGGCCATATCAATGACAACTTGTTTGATACATGTACAAATCCCAAAAGTAGTGAAACGAGTCTCTCAACAAGGAGATTAGAGAAAGTATTGGCCACTCTCATGCTTTCAAACTCTGATTGTAGTGCAATAAGAAATCGAAACAAGTAAGATTGTTTTCTTGCTTTAATAACCTCAATGGTGGACTAAATCTTCAAGGATCCTATCTAATTCCATAGGGCTTTAGCATTAGACTGATATGTAATCTGCGCCCAATTTTGTTCTCTACCAAATTCATGATTCATGTAACAATACAACTATCTCAATCATTGTGCCGATTATTACACTGTCTCTCGAGAGGGCCAGATGTGACCACACTCTCTATGATTCCGTAACTCGCATGATAAAAGTGGTTAATGCCTCACAAGAAAGGGATGAGAACATGTTCTAGGAAGATATAATTGAAGGAACAACCAAATGAGATGGTTGGGTATATAAAAAGAGTAGCCCTTAATTATATATAAAAAAAGAGTGATTTACATAAAGACCTTAAATTTTTTTTCTAATATATGAAATGCTCCGTTTATAGGTAGAAATTACGAAGACGGTCGGTCAACCCTTTTTTTTTTTTTGTCAAAAATTGCCCCTTGGTCTGAGGATAAAATCCTTGATCTGAATTTTAATTTTCTTTTTGTTAGTTTTTTTATTAGCAAGGTAGTGCCCTACTCATGAAAAAACTAACAAAAACATTAAATTTTGGTATGAGGATGTCCTCAGACTGAGAGGCAATTTTGAAAAAAAAAAGATGATGGATCTTCTTTGTAAGTTCAACCTATAAATAGAGCATTTTATATTTTTTTAAAAAATTTAGGGTCAATACATAAATTTCTCAAAAATAAATAAAGATCAACTAAATTTTTTCTTGAGGTTGGGCTGCAATATGTCATGTCAAAGTGCTACTCTTGGTAGTCGATGACTTGAAAAGTACAACCATTGGCTCTCATTATGGACTGCAAGTAACCCTTGCAATAGACCAAGGTAGTCAAAGTCAAGAATAGTAAAGCGCATTCTTAGTGGCCCATGGATCAAGATCTCAATGGCCATGTTTTAAATAGCAAACAAGCGGGTTGATTTTGTTATGAATTATGATCATTATTATTTTTTCAACTATTTGGAGGTGGCTACACAAATTTTGATGTCATTCTACTCAATCAATGAATACTCCACTTCTTTATCTTTCTATTTCTCTTTTTGTAGGTCACTTTTCTATGTCGTACATCTTGCACTACCTAATGGACAAAACACCTTTACAAAGAGGTTCTACAATTTTAAACCATCCATTTAGTTTCTCTAACATATTGTGTCCATTGGGTGGTGCAAGGTGTATGAGAGAGAAAAATGATCTATAGAAAGAGAAATAGAAAGATAGAGAAGTGGAGTATTGAGAGGCCTTAAGGAATATGGGAGCTCTGCTATGGCTTTGGTTATATCATGTCCTTAGATTTGATGTTCATCTATAATTTGTCTTATCTCATTAAGTTTGGTTTTTATAAATTTGGTGGAATGTTTCTCTCTCCTAAATGTCCCTTGCCATCTCTCCCTTTCATTTTTATTTCTTGAAAAAATACATCCGCATTGAAAAATATTTTATGCATTACGGAATGGTATATTTTTTCCTGATATTTACAATGAGATCCTACTTTCCTACAATTTTAATTTTTCCAGTTTTGCACTTGATTCAATATCGAACCCTCTTTTTATTTTTATTTTTTAAATTATCTTGAATTGTAGGGGCGAGTTCAGGGATTATTTGAGTGTTGGTCTGATAATTAAAACATCAGATGAGGTGCCCGTGCCCAAATTTTATTTTGAGTGTTGGTCTAATTGAAACATCGGATGAGGTGCCCAAATTTTACTCCGAAAAAGATGATTGGAATAGAAAAATGAGTCGATGAAAATAAATCTCCCAAGGCAAGGAGTATGATTATTGCCTTTGTGACCTATTTTATGAGCTTGAGATGAAAGTGTGCCTCTACACTTCATTAGGACAATGTATCTTTGTGGAGTTGGTTTGGTCCAAAAGGTTTGATAGAAAATTGGTTTATTTGCCCAGAAGCTAGGGTTTCTACCTTGATTTCAGCCTAGATTTGAATGGGTATGAGGTTGGATGGGATAGGGTTTGAGTTTCTCTCTCGATAGAAGTCTTAGGGCCAGTTTATATATTAGATAAGCATTCATATTGGAAAAAAAAAACTGCAAGTTTATTAATCCTGAATCCAAGAATATTGTTTTGTATTTTAAAGGCCTCGTAGACTGTTTAGATGTCTTTAAAAATATTAGAAACTTATGCTTTACAATTTTTTAAAAGGAAAAAAGTTTTTATAAGGATGCTACCTTGTAATGTAGAACCACGGATGCCCCTAAAAATTCATAAAAAAAAAGTAGTTTTAATGTTGAAAAACCCTTTGACTGATCATCTCGACATCGAGATGTATGACTATGAAAAATAAAAAGATTTTAAGTATTAGAAATAATGCATTTTACAACATATTATCTACACCGTCCATTTTCGAGACTTTCATATGTTTATAGATCTATTTGATTTTAACCATTTTTGAAATTTTAAATTTTATAATTAGATATAAAAATAGATTTTGATATAATCCTAAAAGCATTTTACATCAAAATTATATACCACGATAAAGTTTGAAGGTGCACCTTACCTCTACACCTATGGATGCATCCATATGCAAACTGCACCCTTTTTTTTAAAATGACATCCTTCAAACCATGTTCTCAACAAAAACCTCAATATATTACCAATTTCATACCATAAACAACCATACCTCATCATATTTTCTATCAAATTCCAAATGAGAAAATGGGAAAAAATTCCAATACCTAAAAAAAACATATTTCCAACAAAAAATTTCAATTCCAACAACATATAAAAATGAAAAATAGAGAAAAAAATTCTGGGCATAAAAATTTATCATAAAAAAAAGTTGCAAAAACCATTTTGTAGCACACAAAAAACAACATGACTCAATTTCTAACATGCGAAAAAAGAAAAAATCTGTAGCAAAAACAAACAAGTCACTAATCCAATCAAAGAAACTCAATCCATGTGAGAAAGGCCTAAAACCCGATGCATATGAATTCTCAATCAGTATCCATGAAATCAAAGCACAATATTTAGAGATCCAAAAGAATACAGAAATCAGAGCTTACAGATGAGAGAAAAAGACCCAACATGCTAGGGCAAAACCCTAAAATGGATTCCGAGATTAGTAGTACCACTGAACTCCATTTTCAAGCCAGTTTTCAGGGTCATAAGATAGGCCTTCTCATGTTATACTGAAATAGTTCCAAATCTTTTAAGGTTTAGAAGAGGAGCAATGGGTGAACCTATTAGGAGGTGGTTTTAGAATCTTTTTAGTCTGTAATCTAAAATCACTAACACTTAAGCCCCAAGTTACAATGAATTTCCCAACTTGGAAGGAGACATTTGACAATTTCCAACCAAGGCTTGGGGTATCTGTCGAGTTTAGATCAAACAAAAGTGGAGACTCAAAAGGTTAGCTCATACTAGGGATGGAAAACTAATTTTTGGCCTATTTTTTATCTAAAGGGCAAGTTAGTTATGATCTTGGGGGAAATATCAAGGACCATCACTTTTTCCTATGATTTCGGCCACATTTTGATGGATTCATAGCTGCTGAAGTCCTTTTTTCCCTCAAGTTTTATAAAAAACACCTCACATTCATAAAGTTATGGATATTAGTTTGACCAAAAGGTTCCATAGTAAAGTTTTTTTGGGCTGCATTTGGGTTTTAATCTACTCTTCAATCTTACAAATAAGCGTGCAGTTATATATATTTATGTCTAAGGTATTTGATTGAGGAACTTATTTACAAATATTTAGCTCTAAGAGAGAGGAGGCCAGGGGTCATGCTAGCTGAAACCAACAATGACCTTCTTGAATCCCTTCTTTGAGAAATATGATCCAAAGAGTGCCCAAAGGTCATCTTGTCTATGACCATGAAAAAGTCGCCGACGGTATGATCACATGCACCAATAGGATCTTAAATAGTCATTAACATAATAAGTTGACTGAAGAAATGGCATAGAATGATTTCAGATGGGCATGAAATTTGGAACATATAAGTCTTGGGGGCTAACCCATCATCTGACGAAGTTTCTGCTTCACTAGACAATGTATGTTGGGGGTCACCAACATATGAATGGTGCCCTATCAGTGGCTCTCAGTTTTTGCTAACCCACTTTTTGAGTCGCCAACCATATGAATGGTGCCCTATCAGTGGCTCTCACTTCAGAATCACATATCCCGAGCATCCAATATCAAAATACCCTGATTTTTAAACGGTGTCCTAGGAACATCTTAGATTAAATTTTGGTATGTTTTGACAACCATCCAATCTCATCCACTAGCCATGTGATACTTCATTGTCATGATGATGTCCTAACCTCATACTTTTTGTTTGAGAGGTCCCATTTCATATATTATGACGATCCTCATGATTGGGTCCCATTCTGAGACTATTTTGATCGCCTTCAATGAGTTCTAATAGTTCTGGT
>NW_006497648.1:251555-264655 GCF_000471905.2 Amborella trichopoda
ACTACACCCATGTGATAACTTTTCTAGAGATCTGTGCCAATTTTAATGGTGATCTTTTGGAGTCTTACACACATAGATAGGATGGTTCATCTTTAACTGGGATGGCTGCTTTTAGTATTATACTCTTCTCAGGTGGATGAGTACTAGTAGTGGTTGTACCATCAGTACTAATATAAGTTTTTTCTTCTATTGTTTGAATATTTTCAAATGAAGGAATTATAATATTATATTGACCGCATATTTCTTTTAACCATATAAAAAAGCCTTTGGTTAATCTTTCTTTTTTAAGAAATTTATTATATTTTTTATGCATTAATTCTATTAATCTAGGTTGGAATGTTTTTAAATACCATTCGCGAATATGTTTATTTTCTTCAGATAAATAATCTTTTCTGATATATTCTTTATTAACTTTTCTCCGTTTCCTTTCTAATTTGGCTGCTAAATATGCTGCTATGTATTCATCAGAATATTGATCATATGGATTGATTCCTTCTTCTATATCATCTTCGATTTGAAAAGTTAATATTTGAAAATCTTCTATACTAGGTTTAGGAGTATTTGCTATACTTGATTCAGGAGTATAGGTAGGAATAACAACATGATTTGTTGTTCTTCTTATTCCTTGGAAATGTAAATCTGACTGTGGTATTGATTGTATAGATGATGAAGAAGATGGAGGAGGTAGTATTATGATATCAGGATTAGTAGAATAAGATTTTCTACTTGGTATTTTGTTTTTTATATTCCTTTTTCTATTAATATTGATATCATCCTGTACTTGTAATTGTTGGAATTTTATTTCAATATTACCATCTGGATGTTCAATTATTTGATTTGGAATATTGTGTTTTGGTAATTCTTGGGGCTGATTTGCATTTTGCAATGCCCATTATTGTGGTAGAACAATGTCTGACCACTTAATGGTTTTAGGTACTATTGTATTAGACTTTTCCATATTTGTTTGAATAGTATCGTTTGATCTTTTTGATCAATTCTCATGATATTTGGACATAAAGTATTCATGACTTTGTAATATATTCTGTATACTATTGCTAAACTTTGAGAACCATGGATCATGTTGAAACCATGAGTTTTTAAATTTATTGTTAGTATATCTAGAATATTTGGATCAGTTAAAGAAACCGAAAAATTTAGAAAACAATTAAAATATATTGAACCACTACAGAGGCTTGATTCAACCATACCAAGTAGCAAGTCTGTGAAGATATTGTGTCTTGTATCTCTTAGGCATACAAGCACAGAGGTGTTCAACCCTAGTCGGGTAAAAGGTTTCACTGCTATTTGGATTAAACCAATGTGTAAATATTTATAATTATTTTCTTTATGTTTTTCAATAACTTTTCTTGATAGTAGTTGAAAGTCTTCTTGATTTTGAGTGACAGATAAACTTTCTTCTACTGTTTTGATGGCATATCCCATCTTGAATTTAAATGATCCCTTATGGTAAATGTCATGTATTGGTACCTTAGGAATATTCCAATTTTGAATATTTTCTTCAATGTCATTTATGATAATTTGTTCTTTATTTTTTACTCTAAGTGTTTGAGATGAAGTTGCATTCTTACTTGTAAGATTCCTAATTAAATTTTCCATCCGTAGGTTGCGGATAATGACAATCTGGACGATCAAGATCCAGCGTTTTCCCTAAGCGGCTCTTCCTGGCCTTGGCGGTACTTTGCAATAGATCTTTCGTCTCTTGCCTTAACTTTCGGACCAACTTCCTTGGATGTAAATTTAACTTGGTTTCTTTCAGTAAAGATGTAACTTTTATCTCTAACTTATAGTTTAAGTGTTAAAGAATAGTATGCCTGTTTTATCAGTTTAACTGTTTACACAGTTTCACTGTTAGACAATTCTACTGTTTGGATCTGATACCAAATTCCTTGGATAATGAAATGGGATTATTCCATATTAGTTGATACCACTGCTGACTATTCATATATCCCTAGACTTGGAAAAACGATCTCTGTCAAGTGGTGGGACATATTCAATATGGACCCTACATCACTCACACCTAAAAGAATACCTCAGAAAACCCTTGAAAAACAACCAAGCTAGAATACAGCCAATACTTCATTTGATTTCCCAACCTATCTGAGAAATATGCTTCAGTCAAATCCTAATGCCTCGAAAGAAACATTAGAGAAACAAATGAAAGAGATCTTTGCTGAAGCTGGGAAAAGACCAGTTTCCTCTGAGGAGACCGTACAATCATCTCCTTTACACACCAACCAATATCTCAATCTCCCTATAGAAAATCCGGATGAAGAAACTGATCCAGACGAAGATGATCCGGACGAATTCAGTCAGAGACCCTGAAGACTATTCTATAAAGAATCAAAATAGTTGCTGATAAAGATTCCAATATCCATCACCGTATACATGCTGTACCAACAATAATGTTCCAGGCACTCCACCGACACCGTCACTATCATCAACCGACAAAGAATAAACAAAGAGCATCAGGAACAGTGATCACCGACACAACACGACAAGCAAAGATGCTCTCACTGTAGCCACCATAAAGAAAAGACAAAAAATACTGTAGCCACGTCGTTACTTTATACTGTAGCCACTTGGCACTGTAGCCACTTAGCACTGTAGCCATTTTTCTTTTAGTCTTGTCTTTCTTTTCTTTTTATCTTTTTTCGCCGACATTTGCTTTATTCCTTTTGTCCGTTTCTACCGACACTTGCGTCTCCTTTAAGCAAGCTCACCTATAAAAGGGGGGCGAACCCCTTTCATTCGGGGAGGTTTAGGGTAATTCTTTAGCTTTTAACTCAAGGCATTGAACTGCAGTAGTATGAATATCCGTCCAAGGTGGAGGATTCTTTTTGAGCCTATCATATAAAGGTTTTGCATCAATAGCAAGATTTTTATAGAAATCACTAATATAATTTAAACATCCTAAAAATCTTTGAAGTTCGGTTTTATCGAGGATTTTATCAGGGAATTTATCAGCAAATAAAATAGATCTATCAATGGGAATGATAGTGCCTTGATTAATATTATGTCCTAAAAATCTTGTCGATGATAAACATGTCCAAATCAACCCAAATAAATTTACTCCCCTATATCTTCAAAACCATTTAAGCCCTCTTAATGGTATCAAGACTAGAGAATGATATGAGTCTGTTTTACTGGAAACCGGATCAGTTTCAATAGTCCATTTTTTCCAAGGCAACATCAATTTATATGCTTATTCATAGTTACAAATAAAAAAGTTGTTGACATATGAAGATTAGGGTAATAACCCCACTCAGGAAAAAAAATTATTAAATACAGAATATCAATACAAATATTACAGATATGCTGAATATCTTGAAGCTTGGCATAAAATATTTTTCTACCAAAATCCAAATAATTCTCACTCTTGATACATCCAGTTTAAAATGCCTATATTTGAAAGATTTCCCAGTTGGTTCCGTCATTGGTTCCTTATTTCGGGATCCTCCACCCAAATACTACTTGATTCCTTCCAAGCTTTTCAACAAAAATTCTGTGAATATAATACTTGTTCAGACCAAATAGACTACCATCTGTACTTCAGGGCCATTTATCATATCCCATGGATTGTAAAATGGGAGTATGCTATTAATGGAAATACTTCGAATACTTATGAATACATTCCCCGTCTAAGGAAAAATATAAAAATTAAATGGTGGGATATATATGACACTGACCAACATTCTTTTTCACTCAAGAGGATTCCTCCTTCCTCGGAGGTCTGTCATAATACTACTGAGAATAATATTGTTACTCTTAATACATTTTCTTCTTATATGAAAAAGTTAAAACACGCTCATCCCCATGCTACACTAGAAGAAATAAAAAAACAACTGTTTGCAATATTTGCTGACTCTTCTACGTTACCGACAACATCAGAAGAAACTGTCCAATCTGGTGATCCTCTCCTTGAAGAATTTAACCAAAGGCCCGAAAACTGACGACCCGGCCCATTGGAAAATCTCATCCTTATCCTTTATTCTGATATGACTCAAAGTAGATTCCTTATCTTTACTTTATTCCGATATGACCCAAAGCAGATTCCTTTGGTTTGACGAGACCCCAACTACAATGAATATTATTCCCTTGCATAATGCACCATTGCCACGTGTTTGATGAGACCCCAACTACAGTGAATATTATTCTCTTGCACAGTACACTATTGCTCCTCAAGCACCATCAATTGCCACGTTGCCCAATCGCCACGTGCCATCAACCGACAAGTCACCTCCGTCGATCATCACCTTATCCAGCCGTATGATTCATCTATCTTAGCCAGATCCCTTGAGAGAAGGATAAGCAACAGCAGCCGTCCACCTGGCAACCATCTATACAAACTTGCGCTTATAAATACATCTTCCCCAGATAGACAGAGCAGGTCGAATTCAAGGAAGCCATACGAGAAGACCTTCTTCATCACTCCTCTTTAAGTCACCCCTCTCTTATTCCTCTTTGCGATTCTCCTTCTTTACTACTATAAATTCTCATACAGTAGCTAGTTTTCATAACAGTCCTGCATAATCGAATCAAAATTGGTAACCTCTATTACTCCGTATTTTTAAATGTATGTGTAATATCTCTTCTCTTCCCTCTTACTGTCCTTACGAATGAAGTTTCTTCTCCAGTTATTGTATTTGTAAACAGTGAGTATTTATTATGATCTATGAGTTTTGAGATTTATCTGTCTATTATGTGTTTTATATCTGTCTATTATTAATGCAATTTAAATTAGTATTCAGTATTAAAATAAGAAATTCAATCCATACGTCTTAGATTATCTTAGATATTTCTGTAATCTCTGTTGTCTTCATAATATTCTTATTCTTTTATTATATAGGAATTTTACAACAATTAATTAACTACAATTATGCTCTATTCGTGTTTTTAAGGTAGTAATTTTTTATTTAATTTAAACTGGTTGATCTTGCTGCGTTTATGGTATCAAAGACATATCAGTTCACACTTGATCACTGTTTATATCTGTTAGAGAATCACTAGTATGAAAAACGACTTCATCATAGGAAATCTAAAATTTTTTTCCATTAAAGCAAGTTGGTCCGAGAGTTGAGGTTAGAGAGTCTCAGACACTCAGTCTAAAGATCGTTATGGGCAGGAGAGCCGCTGAGGTCGAAACAGACATAAGAGGTAGTCAAGGAGGACTGTCCAGATAACACTCATCCGCAACCTAATAATGGAAAATTTTATTAGAAATCTTACTGATAAAGCTGTTGGACAAACTAGTAATACTCTAAGGATTAAGAACAAAGAAGAAGTAATTATAAATGATATTGAAAACCAAATACAAAATTGGAATATACCAAAAGTACCTATATCTAATGTATATAGAAAAGGAACATTCGATTTAAAAATAGGTTATGCTATAAAAACTGTGGAACAGACTTTGTCTGTCACCAGTAATCAAGAAGACTTTCAACTTTTATCAAATAAAATAATACAAGTACATAACAATAAAAATTATAAATATTTACATATTGAACTAATAGCAATTAAACCATTAGCACGATTAGGACTTAACAATTATGTCCTTGTATGCCTAAGAGATACAAGGCATAATAGGTTTTCTGATTCATTACTTGGAATGGTGGAATCCCATCTTTGTAGTGGACCAATATATTTTAATTGTTTTCCTAATTATTCTGTCTCATTAACATATCCAAATATTCTAAATGTTTTATCCTTAAACTTGAAAACACAAGGGTTTGATATGCGAATAGGATCTCAAAATAATGCTATAGTATATCGAATTTATTATAAAGTTATGACTACTTTATGTCCTAATGTACTCCAGGTAGATACTAGAGGACAAACTATATTATTCCAAACAAATATAGAAAAATCTAATATTATTGTCCCCAGAACTATATCATGCTCAGAAATAGTTCTACCACAATCATGGTCAATACAAAATGATCAACAACCTACACAGTATCCAGTACAAAATATTCCAGATAAAATAGTTGAACATAATAATGGCAACATAGAAATACAATTTAATAGTGATCGAAATTATTTAAATCAAGATGATTTAAATATCTCCTCTAAACCAATTAAAATAGAACCAACCCGAAGTTCTGTAACCATCTATAACAAGTCTCCTCAAAGACCGGTGACATCCGAACAAATACCTATATCCCGAAATAGTCGAACATTTGAACTACAAATTCAGGGACTATTAAGAACATCTGAAAATGTTATTATTTTTCAATATAAATCAGCCCAAGACAAACCTGATGAATCAGAATTTCACCTATTAACTCTTCAAAAAGAAGAAAAAGTTAATAAAAGTCATATTACTAATGATTATTTATTTGAGGAAAACAAAAAAATTAGGCATTGGTATCTTAATACTTCTAGCCAAGATTAGTAGAATTATTCCATACGAAATTCAATAAATTTCTAAAAAAGGAGAAGAAAACTATATGTTTCTTCGATTGGTTAAGAAATATATGTAAAGACAAAAATATAACAATACCAAAAATTGAAATTAATACATTAGAAACCCAATTTACTAAAGTCAATACTCTTGAATCTCAATTTACAAAATTCACTACTACTAGTGGCAAAGACATCACTTGTATGCATCCTCCAAAACAAAGTCTAACCATTAAAGGAGTTAGTAAACAACTCCCCGAAAAAGATACAGAGGAATCAAGTACTTCTACTCAAATAATTTTATATGAAACAACAGCAACCCCATATAAATTAACTACTTCAGATGTCACAAGATTTGACTTACTTCCTCATATAATTGAACAAAATAATTATACGAATCTTTACCTACAAACAATAGGCAAACAAACAATACGAATTGAAAATCTTTTATCTCCTGCTCCATCCATTTATCTACCAAAACATTTACTATTTAAACCTCCTCCTGAGCTAAATAAAGAAAAATTTCTTATCGGAGATGATAATAAAACATTAATGGATCAACTAATATCAAAATTGTCTAAACTTGATATTACAAATAAAACCAAAGAAAAGGTTCCTGAACATGAAACCCTAATGCTTCAGGAAGAATTTGATGAGTCTATGAATGATACAATAGAAAATAGAGAACAAACATTTAATCAGTCTATGACATCTAGTCCACATATTGATGAAATCCAAAGAATTGTATATTCCAAAATTGGAAACCTGCAACAGCTCTACCATATCACAGGAGACCAACTCCAGTTGATATACAATTTGAAGAAGCTTTCATATCCAATTCTTCTTCTTATTCGGGAAGGACTTTAGTAAACTGGAATGTTGATGGAATATCTGAACATCAAATCTTAGACACCATGAGACATATGACCATGTATGCATCTGCATGCAAAATGGTAGGAACACATGACCAAGAAATAGCAAAAGCCATAGTCTGTGGTTTTACAGGATGGCTTCGAGGATGGTGGGATTTCCATCTCCCAGAACATGTCAAACAAACAATAATAAATAGTGCAAGACAATGGACTGTGAAAAATGAACAAAATCAAGACATCCTTCTAACAGAAAGTGATGCAGTAAATACATTAATTTATACGATTACACTCCATTTTATAGGAAATACAGTTGTCCTAGCTGCAAGATCTGAGGATCTTTTGTCCAATTTAAGATGTCCTACTTTATCTCATTATAAATGGTATAAAGATGTATTTTTTTTTCGATTATTATTACGGGAAGATAGTCAGCTAGACTATTGAAAAGAAAAATTTATTGCTAGATTACCTTATTTATTTGCTGAAAAAGTCAAAGAACGACTAAAGAATAAAAATAATGGCGTAATATCATATTCTAAATATATTTTAGGAGAATTATCTGCTGAAATATGTGCAGAAGGTTTAGCGTTATGCACTGATATGAAACTCAAAAAACAGTTAGATAAACAACAAATGACCGGTAAAAAAGAATTAGGTGATTTCTGTGAACAATTTGGTTATCATATAGACAAAAGTAATCAAATTCATAAAAAGAAACACAGACCAGGAAAAAAGGAAAAATATCATTCTAAGAAATATAAACATAGAGAGAAAAGAGATAAATTTACCAAGCGCTTTGCTCCCAAATATTCTACTTTTAAGAAAAAGGGTAAAAGGAAATTACCCGTCTGCTATAAATGTGGAAAGGCTGGCCATTATAAAAGCCAATGTAAAGTTAAAAAGAAAATTGAAACTCTTATAGTAGATAAATCAGTAAGAAATAATTTATTTAACATAGTACAAATATATGATTCTCCTACTAGTTTCGATACAGACTCCCAATCCGGTAGTGACATGTCTTTAGTAGGAAATCTTCATGATGAACATCTCATATGGTCAGATACTACGACTGATGAACCTGATAATGACCAATGTGAAACTTGTTCTAAGAACGTTCCAAGTCATAATCTTCATCCCCTGACAAAAGAAGATAATTTTATCTTAGATCGAATAGAAAAAATATCTAATCCCGATGATAAAAGAGAATTAATCACACAATTCATTAATCTTATAAAACAAAAAGATAAACCTATTTCATTAATTAAACCTCCTGATGAATATAATTTTGCTACTATAATGAAAAGAATCAGCCAAAATGAAGCTCTTCATAAAGAACCCACTATAGTTGACCTCAAAATAGAAGTAAATACTAATAAATCAGAAGTATCTCAACTAAAGCATAAGATACAAATCCTAGAATTACAAAATAATATTGCTGACACAATAACTGATACTGATGACATTGAATTTGATAATTTAGTGCACACCGATAATCTGAAAGAAAACCCTGAATCCTCTGGTGTCAAAATAAAAGAAGAAGAGACTACAACTCTAAATTTATTCAATAAAGTTATTATCCAAAAATGGTTTGTACTAGTCAAGATTGTTGTAAATAATGAATATAACTTTCAATCTTTAGCCTTAATAGATTCTAGTGCAGATTTAAATTGCCCCAATGAAGGATTAGTACCTACTAAATATTTTGACAAAACTACTCAAATATTAAACACTGCTGATGGAAGTAGATTATTTATTAAATACAAATTATCTAATGCAATGATCTGCAATAATGGACATTGTTTTCCAACTCCTTTCATAACGGTCAAAGGATTAACCCAAGCTGTTATCCTTGGAGTACCTTTTCTTACATTACTTTATCCAATGACAATTACTCATACTGGAATAGAAACAAGAATAAATAATACTACTATTCAATTTGAATTCTTAGATAAACCCAGAATTAAAGAAATAAATAATATAAAAGGAATTATCAAACAAAAAGAGAATTTCCTATGCTCTTTACAAACAGAAATAAAACATAAAATAATAAGTGAAAAATTACAATCCATTGAAGTAATTCACAAAATACAAACACTCAAAACTTTAATTGAAAGAGAAATTTGTAATGAATTTCCTAATGCATTTTGGAATCGAAAACAACATATTATTGGATTACCATATGAGCTTGATTTTGATGAAAAGAAAATACCTACAAAAGCTAGACCAATTCAAATGAATACTGAATTATTACGAACATGTAAAATAGAAATAGAGGATCTATTACAGAAAAAACTCATAAGACCTAGTCAATCTCCTTGGAGTTGCTCAGCCTTTTATGTAAATAAAAATGCTGAAAAGGAAAGAGGAGTTCCTCATTTAGTTATTAATTATAAACCTCTTAATAAAGTTTTACAGTGGATCAGATATCCAATTCCCAATAAAAAAGATTTATTAGACAGACTTGTAAATGCAGGCATCTTTTCTAAATTTGATATGAAGTCAGGTTTTTGGCAAATACAAATTAAAGAAGAAGATAGATACAAAACAATATTTAATGTACTATTCGGCCAATTTGAATGGAATGTCATGCCTTTTGGTCTAAAAAATGCTACATCTGAATTTCAAAAAATAATGAATGATGCATTCAATCCCTATTATAAATTTATGATAGTTTACATTGATGATGTCTTAATATTCTCTGACTCTATTGATCAACATTTCAAACATCTTAATACTTTTATCAATACAGTAAAACATGGTGGGTTAGTTGTTTATGCTAAAAAGATAAATTTATTTCAAACTAGGATAAGATTTTTAGGACATAATATTAATCAAGGCACTATCATTCCCATTGATAGATCTATTTTATTTGCTGATAAATTCCCTGATAAAATCCTCGATAAAACCAAACTTCAAAGATTTTTAGGATGTTTAAATTACATTAGTGATTTCTATAAAAATCTTGCTATTGATGCAAAAACTTTATATGATAGGCTCAAAAAGAATCTTCCACCTTGGACGGATCTTCATACTACTGCAGTTCAATGCCTTAAGCTAATCCTCCACCTTGGACGGATCTTCATACTACTGCAGTTCAACGCCTTAAGTTAAAACCTAAAATTACCCTGTTTAACTTTACCTGACCTAACTGCCTTTAAAATCATTGAATGTGATGCTTCTGATATAGGATTAGGAGGTATTTTAAAACAAACCATAGAATCTAAAGAACAACTCATTCGCTTTACTTCTAAAGCATGAAATTCCACTCAAAAGAATTATCCTATTGTCAAAAAAGAATTACTTGCTATTATTCATTATGTTACTAAATTTCAAAGTGATATTCTTAATCAACATTTCCTTATACGAACTGATTGCAAAGCTGCCAAAGATATCCTGCAAAAGGATGTCCACAATCATGTTTCCAAACAAATTTTGCCCGTTGGCAAGCCATTTTATCTGCTTTTGATTTCTCCATTGAACATCTTCACGATGCTTCTAACTCTTTACCTGATTTTCTTACCCGTGAATTTTTGCAAGGGAGGTCGTACCTTACCACCTCTTCCACCTAAAGAACCACTCCCTCACAGTTTGCAACTTTTTTATAGGAATAAGAGTATGCATACTAATACATCTCAAAAATCGAAACAAAAAACCCCCATGGACTTAGTTCCTTTGCATCCATCTGAGCTCCCTGTGCTCAGCCAACCTTTTTTACCATTACAGCCCATGTCTCCACTACGATCTACCAATGTCCCAGAATATTATATTCAAAGTCTAAAGCATAATACACCAAGTCCTGCTTTTTCTAGAGCCTAAATCCCATATAAATCACCCTCTTCTTCCAGATCAGTGTATATTGATAATGCTTTTATTGCAGTCCTTGATGATAAACATGTCCAGATCAACCCAAATAAATTAGCTCCCCTATATCTTCAAAACCATTTAAGCCCTCTTAATGATATCAAGACTAGATAATGGTATGAGTCTGTTTTAATGGAAACCGGATCAGTTTCAATCGTCCATTTTTTTCAAGGCAACACCAATTTATATGCTTATTCAAAGGTACAAATAAAAAAGTTGTTGACATATGAAAATTGGGGTAATAACCTCATTCAGGGAATTTTTTTTATTAAATACAGAATATCAATACAAATATTACAGATATGCTGAATATCTTGAAGCATGGCATAAAATATTTTTCTACCAAAATCCAAATAATTCTCACTCTTAGTACATCCAGTTTAAAATGCTTATATTTGAAAGATTTCCCAGTTGGTTCCATCATTGGTTCTTTATTTGAGGATCCTCCATCCAAATACTACCTGATTCCTTCCAAGCTTTCCAACAAAAATTCTGTGAATATAATATTTGTTCAGACCAAATAAACTACCATCTGTACTTCATGGGCATTTATCAAATCCCATGGATTGTAAAATGGGAGTATGCTATTAATGAAAATACTTCGAATACTTATGAATACATTCCCCGTCTGGGGAAAAATACAAAAATTAAATGGTGGGATATATATAGCACTGACCCACAATCTTTTTCACTCAAGAGGATTCCTCCTTCCTCGGAGTTCTGTCATAATACTACTAAGAATAATACTGTTACTCTTAATACATTTTCTTCTTATATGAAAAAGTTAAAACACGCTCATCCCCATGCTACACTAGAAGAAATAGAAAAACAACTTTTTACAATATTTGCTGACCCTTCTACGTTACCTACAACATCAGAAGAAACTGTCCAATCTGGTAATCCTCTTCTTGAAGAATTTAACCAAAGGCCCGAAAACTGACGACCCGGCCTATTGGAAAATCTCATCTTTATCCTTTATTATGATATGACTCAAAGTAGATTCATTACCTTTACTTTATTCCAATATGACCCAAAGCAGATTCCTTTTGCTTGACGAGACCCCAACTACAGTAAATATTATTCCCTTGCATAATGTACCATTGCCACGTGTTTGATGAGACCCCAACTACAGTGAATATTATTCTCTTGCACAGTACACTATTGCTCCTCAAGCACCATCAATTGCCACGTTGCCCAATTGCCACGTGCCATCAACCGACAAGTCACCTCCGTCGATCATCACCTTATCCAGCCGTATGATTCATCTATCTTAGCCAGATCCCTTGTGATAAAGATAAGCAACAACAGCATGCCAGCAGCCGTCCACCTGGCAACCATCTATACAAACTTGCGCCTATAAATACATCTTCCCCAGATAGACAAAGCAGGTCGAATTCCAAGGAAGCCATACGAGAACACCTTCTTCATCACTCCTTTGTGAGTCACCCCCTCTCTTATTCCTCTTTGCAATTCTCCTTCTTTACTACTGCAAATTCTCATACAGTAGCTAGTTTTCATAACAGTCCTGTATAATCGAATCAAAATTGGTAACCTCTATTACTCCGTATTTTTAAATGTGTGATTGTAATATCTCTTCTCTTCCATCTTACTGTCCTTACGAATGAAGTTTCTTCTCCAGTTATTGTATTTGTAAACAGTGAGTTTTTATTATGATCTATGAGTTTTAGGATCTATCTGTCTATTATGTGTTTTATATCTGTTTATTATTAACGCAATTTAAGTTAGTATTCAGTATTAAAATAAGAAATTCAATCCATACGTCTTGGATTATCTTAGATATTTATGTAATATTTGCTGTCTTCGTAATATTCTTATTCTTTTATTATATAGGAATTTTACAATAATTAATTAACTACAATTATGCTCTATTCATGTTTTTAAGGTAGTAAATTTTGATTTAATCTAAACTGGTTGATCTTGGCGCGT
>NW_006497648.1:264675-279995 GCF_000471905.2 Amborella trichopoda
AAACAAAAAAATGAATTTCAAGTCTTAAAACTAGTACATCTTGTAATACATTATGTAGACCATCCATTTTCAAGATTTTCAAGCACTCATATATGTGCTAGATTTGCACAATTTTAAGAGCTTTCAATTTTATTATAGGGGTGGAAAATAGACTCTTAGACTATGATAAGAGTTTGGCACCCAAAATTCATGTTTTAATGAGATTTTGAGGTGCACCTTACTGTGATTGTATAGGGTTGACACCTTATACAAGTCTCAACCTTATTTATTTTGGATGAGGTTTCTATAAGGCCTAGGCTTTATGAAAACAGAATAAACCTCACTTCAAATCCTCATCTAGAAAGCACTTTCGGCATCTGAAATCTTCACGATAGCTCTAAAATTAACTTCCAATACCAATAATGAAATTTGAAACTAAAAAATGGTACAAATCATGCATATATGTAAACACTTATTTTTAGAGCGAAATGGATGGTCTTAGATGATTTGTTGCAATTTACGTTATTCTAGAATTTGAAATCCTAACTTTTGTGCACAATCAAAATGTTCAAGTTGAGATGATTGATTTAAAAGTTTTTCAACACTTGTATTAGAATTTTTGATGCGTTAGGAGTGAGGTTTTACTTATTTTGATAAAGTTGCAGCCCTATCAAACCATTTTTTTTATTTTTCATCTTATTTATGCTTTTAATTAGAGCATATATACTATGCTCCTGCATAAGCCTTGTGTACATCTGCTCCCTCAATTAGAAAACCGACTTGGGAAACATTTACTCAAAACTTTTGCAAACCAACATTCTCTTTTATGGTTATTTTCAAAAGAAAAAAAAAATTGAATTTTGAATTTTAGACATTTAGATCTCACTATTAAAAATTTGGATGGCCTCTGTTCTATATTGGGACAATATTTTTCCACGGCCATTGGAAGTGCAATTTGAAAGTTTTTCTACTGATATTAATCTATAGGTCGAATAGGTTAAATCCTAAAAAATTGAGACCCTAAATTTTTGTCCTAGATTGGGTTTTACACAAGGGAATAAATGGCAAGCATATTTCCTTTAGAAGCATAAATATCTGGCTTCTATCATCTTTTTCCAAAGTTTCAATACTCGATAATGCTTTTTTACTTTGTCTTGTTTGAATTCAAGGGGAATCCACATTAAAGGAATGAAGCACCCCTCACATCCATCACATTCAACTTATTGCGAAACGATAAGAAAGGCATTAACCTTTATTAAGGTTGATGTAAAAGGCCGCCGCCACCGGAGCTAATACGAGATTCCCTTCGGATAGTTATCCCATAGTTGGGTCCGCCTTGATAAGACGGTTTTCTATTAATAGACCACCTGAAAAATTTAGTTCACTAAAAGAGGTTGTTTTAATGCCTAAATACCTTCAAATTTATTACCATTACATCAAGATGTATGAACAGGAAAAAAAAAATAGATTTTAAGTTTCGAAAATAGTATATTTTTTAATGTATTTTTGGACTGTCAATTTTCAAAATTTTCAAGTTTAAGCTTGATTTACATTATTTTTGAAGCTTTAGATTTTATAATTAAAGATGATAATATATTTTAAGACTATCATAGAGATTTCTAGTGTTGAAACCACATTTCTCGATACTATTCTAAGGTGCACTTTACTTTGATTGTTTAGAGTCTCGGCTCTGTACAAATCACACATTTTATATTTTGTATATGGAGGTCACAGTCATTTTGTCCATTAAATTTCTAAATGGGTGGTTGAATAGACACAAAGTTCCAAAAAAAAAATTCTCGAAACTTTGTGATTCATCCCAAGCCATCCAATTTAATATCTAATGACAGAGAATGATTGTGACCTTAATGTACAAGAGATAAATAATCTCTTTGTTGACAATCCCTTATATAATTCATTCATCTTAAACAATCAAAGTATGATGTGTCTTCACACTCTGCCCGAAGATGTAGTTTCGGCTAGAGTTGTTAATGGGTTGGGTTTGGTCGGGCATGAACTTGGTTCGAAATCATGTAAGGCGGGCTCAGCCCAGCCCAAGCCCCAAAAAAATTATATTTTGGGGCTGAAGTGAAATCTTACCTATGAGGCATGAACCCGACTGAACCAGAAATATCGGGTTGTGCTCAGCCTGTTATAAAATGCAGAAAATTTTTTAGTTTATACACTTACGGAAAATTTCAAGCCACGGCCCAGCCCAAACCAAACCAGACCCGAAGTAGCCCCGCCCAAATGATGTGGGCCGGCCCGACTTATTAACACCCCTAATTTTAGTATTAAAAACTTCACGTTGACTTCAATATTTCTTAATTATAAAATTTACAGCTCTATAAAAAGTGCACATCAAATAGATTCATAAACATTTGAAAATCTTAAAAATGGATAGTCCAGATAATGTGTTACAAAATACACTATTTTAAAGAATAAAAAATTATTATTATTTTATTCATATCGATACATCTCGAGGTTGAGATAATAAATAAGGGATTTTCTATCCTCCATCGACCTTTTCAGGTAGATTTTTTTTGGGGCATGAATTTCTTTTACGATATAAGAAATCTTTGTAAAATGTTGCCTTTAAGTATGAACTCTATTTGTGCCTCACAATTTGAACTCATGGGCATCACCTTAATACAATTACTTTTGTTTGCGTGGAGAGAGAGAGAGAGAGAGCTCATTGGTTCCACGAAGTACTTATGCTTTAGATTATTTATATTTATACACAAAATAGAAAATCCAAAACCGTCTTATAACTTATAGTTATAAGGGAAATAAGTAGAAAAAATACTCATCCAAAAAAAAAAAGAAAAAAGAAAAAAGAAAAAAAAAGGGTAAACTAATCTATGGCAGGGCTGCTTTTGTTGCTCGCCTCCATTGTTAATTCCCTTCTGGTATCCTGCAACACTATTGCACCAACTCTCCATGTTGAATAGGCTGGAATCTCACTCCTCTTTTCTGAAAAAAAAAAACAAGAAATAGAAAACAATTAGTTCCCTTATCAAGAACATGAAAAGAGATATTATTTCTCAAAACAAGATAAAGGCATGTACATGCTTTAAGGTTTCTTGAGTTTTGTCTTTCAAATAGTTAGATCAGTTTAGCTTGGCAACGAGTCCGGATCCAGAGCGACCCCACTCAGTTTTATGTACATCTGGACAGGACCTGAACCCGGGTCAGTATATCCCTTGGACATAGACCATACCCAGATCTAGGTCAGATCCAAGTCATTTGGGCCAGGTCGGGGTTGCCTCGATCCGGACCGACTCGATAGGGTCCATACCGGACCCGGACACCCACTGATTGGCAGGTTGACCCGACCCGATTGCCACCTCTATATCAGTTTTATTTTTCTTTTAATTTTCTTTATTGTCCTAATTTTTCTTTTGAATGTTCTTGACAAGATAAATTTCAAAATATAGAAAAGTATCTCCCTAATAAGGAATTCCTAGGAGATTCGTTACAATGGGACTCTGATCCAACTTTTAAAACCTGTGCTTATTCAAAGTCATAACCTAAGTAGGTTTGGGTTTAATTTTGACAGGACCAATATGAACTAGTCAATCTATGGAGTTTCACAAATCACTCAAAAATTTGTGATTTTCAATGTTGTAATCGGATCGGATTATAGTACAATTTGACCATGTTAATTGGACTCAGATCTAGGTCGGCTCCAAGTCATTTGTGTCAGTTTCGGAGTTGCCCCGACCTAAACCCAACTCAGTTTCGGGGTTGCAACCCCTAGATCAGTTTTCTATTTCTTTTTCTTTTTTTTTATTGGGCTTCTTACTTTTCTTTTGACCGTTCTTGACAAGAGAAATTTCAAAATATACAAAATTATCTCCTTAATAAGGAATTCCCAGAAGATTCATTGCTATGGGACTCTAATCCAACGTTTGAAACCGATGTGTATCCAAGGTCATAATCAAAGTGGGTTTGGGTTTAATTTTGACAAGAACAGTACGAACCAGTCAATCTGTGAAGCTTCACAAATCACTAAAAAATTGGTGATTTTCAATATTGTAATCAAACCGGATTATGGTACAATTTGACCAAAATACTAGTCCAACCCACCAGTCAAATAAGTCTTCAAAAATATCAACCCCACATTAAGATAGTGATAATGAAATCAAAGAGATCCAATAGCCATAGAATGTCAGATAATAAAACAGAAAACACGTCTGCATAATCCTTGATTTTCTGAATTTTAGTAATTGTAAAAACTAGGAAAATATTAAATAATACGCAGTACCAAAACCAAGAAAAATATGGATAAGAAGAAAAATAAAAGAGAGTATTTTTTAAAAACCTACGTTTTCATAATTTTAATGAATTTAAGTTTATACATTTACTTGAATTCTTTTTTTAAGGTTAATACTAAGTCTATATTTGATTTTAACCATAAACGAAATCAAGATGCCCTAAAACTCATATTGTGACGTTTTTTAAAGTTTCGAGGGAATTTTTAAAAGTTTTAGAGCTAATTGAAAAGTGGAAACACAGAGAGAATAATCTTTAAAAAAAAAAGGATAAAAAGAAAAGATAAAAAACACTAAGAAATAAAATAGGAGCTTATTCCTTAATAATCTTTAGAAAACTTATATGCCCCTATCTTTCTTTTTCATATCTAATTCATGACTCATTAATTTTTTTTTTTTATATCTAATATTTCAAATATTGTAGCTTATATTTTTCTTATTAAGCTCGATTACATTCGAGCACATACTTGTTGCTTCGAATAAGGTAGTTGTAAAAAAAGGGAGTCACCGGCTAAACTCGATTTTTTTTTCGTCACGATACATTCCAAGCCATACAATTTAATATTAAGAAGTTTGAATCATTAAAAAATTAAATGCATTAAATTTTTCAAAAAAGTTAAGTGATAAAGGGCGCATCTTTCAATTCGACAAAACCATATGAAAAGCACTCATCCAACAGCAATAAAAAAAACTATCTTGAAGATTACGTTTCCTTTTTCTTTTTCTTTTTTTCGAGTGATTTTATGTACGGAGACAAAAACTTTATAGAAATGCTATGCTCAGATGTGGAAATTACAAAGAGGGGGACAGGTTGGAGGCGGCCAAGTCGAAGGACTCTAATCTTGGACCGCCCGGGCACTGTTCTTAAAGCTTGGGGCACTATGCTACTAACAAAAAAAACCCAAAAATCCAAAAAAATAACAGGTAAAATGCTGTATGAAGATAACATCCTCAGGTCCAGAGGCAAATTTGAAAAATATAAAAAATGCTGGTTGACTGACCTTTCTTGTTATTTATATCTATGAACGAAGAATTTTTTAAGTAAATTTTTCTTACGTAAATCACTTTTTTTTTAATGTTGATTATGTGTCTAATCTTCAATTATTTTTGTTTAAAAAAATGTTTCAAAATTCTAAGCTCAAAGAGAGAGGAGTAAAATTCTAAGATGATTACTGATAGATAAGTTTAGAAGTAAAATACTAAAGAATCTGAACACCGACGAGAGAAGGTACGTACGTACGATGTGAAGCAGAAAGAAATGGAAAACCTTAGAGAGAAACATATGGTGTAGAGAGAGAGAAGGAATGGAAAAACTTAAGAGAGAGAAAGAGAGGTGGAAGTAGAAACAGCACCATGAGA
Organism: Amborella trichopoda; assembly: GCF_000471905.2. The sequence continues at coordinate 270,288 of NW_006497648.1, forward strand.
TCTGAACCTCACCTCTTTGGGCCTGCAATTCTCCTGAATACTCCCCAACCCGGGCCTCCACCCCTTCTCCAATTCCCCACTCCTCCACCCTCTCTCCACCAGCTCCCCACTCTTCCACTCTCTCTCCTCCCTCCCCTCTTTCTCCATACACAACTCCAATATCCTCTCGGCCGCCTCCGACCCGTCCGCGCTCTCTTCCATCAGCCTCACCACCTGCGCCTTCGGCAGCCTCATCCTCACCCTCATCCCTCCTCCCTCTCCGACCATAGGACTCAAATCCGACACCGTTCTCCGTGCCAAAAGAAGCCCATCGAGCCTCTCCTTCGCGCTGCCCGCAGCCACCGGGACAGCCGAGCGGACGCGTCGTGTCGGTCGGGTTGGGGGCAGCTCAGACTTTTGGACAAGGAAGTATACCCGGCGGGGCATGAGGAGGGAGTCGGGGCCGAGGGGCTGGGCGCGGATGCCGAGCTCGCGCACGAGAGCATAATCGATGAGGACGTGCCCCGGGTGGTCAGCCAGCACATCCTCAACACGGACCGGGGCCTTGAGCTTGAGGGTCTCACCGTCCACCCGCATGATTTTCGCGGTGCTCCGCCTGCCTATGCTGTTGCCCATCGCCGGAAAAGATCAGGAGATCACCAGAAAAACTAAACAACAGACACAAAAACAGAAGCTTTGCCGAAAATTTGGACAAGGGGCTCAACGAAAACTCATCAGAATGCGAAATATTGATGGATTAGATGAAAAAATTCTAGCTGAGAAGAAAACGAAGTGCGCGCAAGCTCAAGTGCTGGAAATATTGAGCTTCCAGTAGAGAGGGGTTGAGGTTGAGGCCTCTTTAAAAGGAGGGAATGTGCCTTATTTCGTAGGAGAACGGAGGAGAGTTCCGTTTGAGATTTAAGAGAGAGAAACGGTTTGGTTCGGGAGCCGTTTTGGATGGGGGCGTTGGACACTTTATGATAGGACGGAGGAGAGAGAAAGAGGTGATCGCATTTAGAGAGAGAAACAAAGAGTTTAGAGAGAGAGAGAGAGAGAGAGAGAGAGAGATTAGCTCGAAGCTGTTGCGCATGTGGTCAGAAGAGGAGTCAATAAAAGGGGGCTTAATTTGAAGGGAATATATTTTCACGGGGGTTGGCAAAAGGTTTTCTTTTTCTTGTATTATTATTGTGGAAATTATATCTTTCATTGCGAAAATATCATAAGTACCCTTGCTCTATTAAAAAAAATTCCAAAACCATCCCCGCTATTTTCATGTAAATATCAATTTTTTTTTTTTTAGGAAAATAAGGTTCATGCTACTGTGAAATTGTATTCATTAATGTCATGGAAAAATGAGGCGTGTAAAAAATTGTGCCCATTTCTCTCCCCATATAGTGATTTAAATTTTTTTAAAATCAAGAAACAGAAATCAAATCGCCGGGTATGATTCCAGATATGTGAATCATATTAGACAATTCAAGAATCGAGTCCACAATAAAAAAAAAAAATCAAAATGTTTTGATCCTATTAATGTGATTATGAGTCGGCTGAGTGATTTTTTAAACATTGTCTCTCTAAACGAGGCAATTTCATTTGTCTAAGTGTGGTGAATAGGCCTTTTTGGTGGACCATTTTCGGAATTTGCTAACTTTTAGTGGTTTTACTTTTTCCAACTTTGACCTTTTCTCGAACGTTTAGTGTCAAAGGAGACAGCTGCTTATTCAAACTTTTGAACTGGGTCTCACGTATCTGCGACCTCTAACGTAGGCGCCTTCCTCTCATACGCGCAGTCCAAAATGTCAAAGATCTTGTGCTCCCTAGGGTGGCATTTATTTCCCCTCACTCCCTTAGATAAAAATTCAATCTAGAATTAAATTTTAGGACAAAAAATCTGTATACGTAATCCCTTCAACCCAGACACCAAAAAAAAAGAAAAAGAAAATTAAATGTACTTGTACCTAGGAAAAAATTAAAAACATTTAATTTTTGGTGGGTCAAATTAAAGTTTTTGAGAACTCAAAATCCAATTTAAATTTTCAGAAAATAATAACAGAGGGACTCATTGGATTGGAAAACTTCATATTAAAAGGTTTCCTTAAGAAGCAATTTCACATAAGGGAGTAAACATACAATATGCTCCTGCAGGGCGATGCTGTGCACCCCAATCCAAAATCAGACCGACTATCCTTTCCCATCCAACTTGAAACGGGGAACATGACAAAATCTCCGTTGCAACCGTCCTTTTTATGACTTCATGGTATATTTTTCCATTTATTTTTCCATTTATGAGGAAAAATAATATTTGCCAACCTCCTAAAAAGAGTCATAGGTTTTACTCTCCTAGGCTTTACTATTGAAATAAGATGGACTTAAAAAATCCTCTAGAAGAGAGTGTGGAGAGCTCTCCAATTAATTATCTTGACCTCGAGATGTGTTGATATAAAAGATAAGAATATCAAGTCCTAAACTAGTATATCTTGAAACCAACTTTCTCGACCGTCTATTTTAAAAAAAAATTAGTGTTTGTACATTTGCTCGATTTGTACTACTTTTTTAATTTTAAATTTCATAACCAGGGATAAAATTAGATTTTGAACCCCACCCAATTTGATAAGTACTTAGATTTTGAACCTCATACCCCTTAACCTAATGGTTTGGAATTTGAAGCACTTGGATCATGATTTGTAGTCTCAAATCCATGCTAAGGACAAGCAAAAATGGCTTTTTCTCCCCTTTTAGACTAGGTAATCAAGTTATTCATAACTCAAGCCCGAAGACTCATACTCTGATGCATTGAATCTATTGCTCTTGAAACAGTACAAATAAAGTGGCTAATCGAATGAGTCATTTTTAACACTAGAAACCAACCAAAAATGAATTTCCTTGAAACCTAGTGAATAAGTCAACTAAGTGACAACACTAGGCATTGGCCCTTTGCGTGGGTATCACCCATTAGGTGATTGGCAACTTCAAAGAGGTTTATGTGATATTCCATGCTTCTAATGTAAAGTAACCATACATGGGATCCTGAATCATAAAATATGATGCTCATTCGGAAGGTACAATTGATGTGGTGCCCAAAATAAAAAAAAAAAAAATGTTGAAAGTATGTAATTTTGGTGTCCAAAAATTGAATGATGACCAAAAAATCTAGTTTACATCTAATTATGAAATTTAAAATTTAAAAAATTGGTGTAGTTCAAGCAGATCTACAAATACTTGAAAATCTTGAGAATGGGCGGTCTAGATAATGTATTTCAAGATGCACTATTTTTAAAACTTGATATTCTTTCTTTTTTCATATTCATGTATCTCCAGGTTCAGATAATTTATTTAAACTTTTTCAAGCCATCTTAGATAGCAAGGGATATATGATGGGTACTTTGTGTGATAGAAATGTAATTTGAACGAGGATAATCACACAGATCAGGGAATCTAAACATTTTTAGATCAATCAAACACCTTAATACAAACACTCGGGACCAGCTGACATCGGAGGTATTGTACATAATTCTGAAAGTATGGTGATCTTTGTTTCCTCAAGACCTTGTGGTTCTCTTACGGTTAATACTACAGAAATTTTGGCCCACCTGTATGGGCTTAAACTTTTGAGAGAGCAGTGTGCTGATTTTTGTTAGGTAAATATAATATATTTGTGAGATTGGCTTGGGGTCCTGACGGTCGTATTGTCAAGTCCTATGGTAAGGTCTCTGATTTCATTCTCACCAAACAGTAGGGCCCAAATCCCCACTTGCCACTTTTCGAGAATGGGGTAAGAGTTGTAGTGGTAGCATCTCATGTGCCACAACTACGGTCTAAGCTTCCATTCTCACGTAACATATTAAGAAAACACTAACGATTTCAAAAATAAATAAGAGCTCGACATCTCCAATGAATTACCAACAAAAAAATATATAATAAATTGGTGTAATAAAGTTGGTAAACCATCTTGGCATATGAGGGTTGTGTGGATGGAGGGAAGTGTTGGATATGTGCCGCTCTAATACGGAGGTGATCCAAAAATAAATAAATAGTAATTTGGCGAACTACAACCAAGAAAAATACAACTTGAAAATTTAACAACCATTTTCCAAATTTGGTCTTCAAACTGTGCCTTAGATTTTTTTTGCTGATTTCTCCAAAAGAGGGTACTTTTCAAGCATTTGAGAGAATATTGATGAGCCGAGGTTTCCCATCACCAATAATTTCTTCGATAGCGAAAAGGGCAATTTGAATATTATCCTTTTGACCTTGCAAATGATTACTGAGGACAATTCATTTCAAAGGGGAAATGTGAAAGGGTATCATGTGTGAAAGCTTAAATATGCTCTCTTATTATTAAATTATTATTTCATTTTATTTAGGTGTGGATTTTCTCAATCACAATGGTTACTTTTGTGATGATTATTGTAATTATTCTTAATACGGGTGGGAAAGGGTTGATTTTCTCAAACTTTTTCCTCCTAACAAACATAAAGAAAATGATATTTTAGTCATTTTCTTTATCGCCTTTCAAATGATTAATGTAGCTTTGATTATTTATTTGATAAATGTGAAAGGGTCCCATGTGTGAAAGCTCAAATATACCCTTCTTTTTGTTTTATTATTGTTTTCAACTTTCTTTGGTCGATGGTTTTATCAAGAACAATGGGGTGATATCGAGGTGGTTGATTTTTTTTAATAGAAAAGTTAAATCATACCATATAAACCTTTCAAACACTATGGATTGATGGATGGTTGAGATGAACAATGTCTACATCTAACATACTACTCGAATGCTGCATGTATCAGTATACACAATTCATTTTATGATGGACCCGGTTTCTATGTGGCCAAGCCCGCATATGTAGAACTATGACCCTATTAATAAATCTATTTTTAATATGAATTTTAATACTTAATTTTTAAAGAAATGTAATATCTAATATGGAGATCATGAATATGAAATTTGTTTTTTTATTTATAAAAAAACTAGAAATAGTAATTCTAGTAAGAAAATATTTGGACCGTTAGTTTCCATTGTTTTTAGATGTTAGTTTCCATTGTTTTTAGATGGAGCACCTAATTGCATTTATCTTTAAGATGGATGATTTACACTTTCTCGACCGCATATGTAGAAATGCGGACTAGCTTGCATGAAATAATTTTCCTTTTATGATTCCCAATTTTCCCTTAGGACCCGTTTGGATAAGAGGAAATTAGAAATATTAGATATTTGAAATCCAAGAAAATATATAGATTTTCAATATCTAGGATTTTTGTCATGGATTCGTTGCAATCACATCCATGCCCATTGTTTGGTAACAAAACTTGATACAATTTCTCTCTAAAACTCAAAATTTAGGATAGTGTATCTCTAAATTTTTCGAGATAGTTACTCTCTCTAAAATTTGATATGATATCTTTCTCTAAAATTTAATATAATTTCTATCCAAAATTTAAAATTTGAAATTGTCTATCTAAAAATTTTGAAATAATTTTGCTATCTAAAATTTTTAGATGCTTTACTCTCTCTAAAATTTAATATAGTGTATCTTTTTAAAATTTTAATATGCTCTCACTCTAAAATTTAAAACTTGATATAGTTCCCCTCTTCCCTAATTTTGAAATAGTTTCTCTCTCTAAACATTTTTAAGTGGTTTCTCTCTCTAAAGTATGATATTGTTTTTTTTCTCAAATTTTAATATACTTTCTCTTTCTAAAAGCTAAACTTTGAGATAGTTTCTCTTTAAAATTTTTACGATTGTTTCTTTTTCTAAAAAAATTATGTACTTTCTCCCTCCAAAATTTTATATAGTTACTCTTTTAAATTTTAAGATGCTTTCTCTCTAAAACTTCAAGTTTGAGATAGTTTATCTCTCTAAAATTTTGAAATAGTTTCTCTCTTTAAAATTTTATATAGTGTCTCTCTAAAATTTGATAGACTTTCTCTCTCTAAAATTTAAAATTTAAGATACTTTTTCTTTCTAAAATATAAATTTTGAGATGGTTTCTCTCTCTAATTTTTTTTGAGATAATTTCCCTTTCAAAAAATTTCATGTACTTTCTCTATATAAAATTTGATATAGTTTATCTCTCTAAAATTTTAAGATACTTTTTCTCTCTAAAATATAAATTTTATGATAGTTTCTCTTTCCAAAAGTTTTGAGATAGTTTTTATCTCTAACATTTTTTAAGTAGTTTCTCTCTCTAAAATTTGATATAGTTTCTATCTCTGAAATTTCAGTATGTTTTTTCTATCTAAACTTCAAAATTCGAGATAGTTTCCCTTTAAAACTCAAAATTCGAGATAGTTTCTCTCTCAAAAAACTATATATTTCTCTCTCTAATTTTTTTTTGGCAGTTTCTCTTTCTAGAATTTATAATAGTTTCTCTCTAAAAGTTTAATAATACTTTCTCCCTCTACAATTTTAAGAATACTTTCTCTCTCTAAAACTTAAAATTTGATATAGTTTCTCTCTCTAATTTTTTTTGAGATAGTTTTTATCTCTAAAACTTTTTAAGTACTCTCTCTAAAATTTGATATAATTTTTCTTGCTAAAAATTTAAATATGATATTGTTTCTCTTTTAAAATTTTGAAATAGTTTATCTCTAAAAATTTGCATGTACTTTCTCTCTCTAAAATTTGATAGTGTATCTCTAAAACTTAAAATTTGAGATAGTTTCTCTCTCTAAAATTTTGAGATAGTTTATCTCTCTATAATTATTTGGTACTTTCTTTCTCTAAAATTTTAACATACTTTCTCTCTCTAAAAGTTAAAATTTGAGATAGTTTCTCTCTCTAAAATATTGAGATAATTCATCGCTCTAAAAAATTTTGGTACTTTCTCTCTCAAAAATTTAAACCTACATTCTCTCTCTAAAAGTTAAAATTTGAGATAATTTATCTCTCTAAAAATTTTGAGATAGTTTCTCTTTTTAAAAAATTTAGGTATATTCTCTCTCTAAAATTCCATACCTACCAAATGCTCCCTATCGAAGTAGCCAATGAGTGAAAACCATGGGCCTTGGAAACGCCAAAAAACAGGTTTTGGTATGGAAATAAAATCATGGAAAAATAGGCTTTATTTTTACGATTTTGATTTTCCTTCGTTTAAATATTTTAGTCATTAAGCAATCCAAACAATAAATTTTGACAATATCCAAGATATTAAAAATCCATCTTTGTACCCAAACAGACCTTAAATACACGTATCTTATTGATTTTGATCGTAGGAGATGTGCAGCTGACATTTTTTTAATTTGATCGTTGAATTCCAACAATTCAAAAGGCTATCTTTAAAAATTGGAGCTTTCTAAGCAATAATAATGTCGATACTCTATGTGTATCTTTCAAAGACATAATCATAATATTAATAATTAAATTGAAATGTTGATAAAGTAACTCATAAAAGTAAAAATTTGCTGGCCCACCCCAAATAAACTACAAAGAAAAATTAGAGCAAAATTTATACCTTCTTTTCGTCAACAAACATTTTGCTATTGGCCCCAAATGTAGGGTGATGGTTGCTAATAACCACAATCAATCAAAGATAAGCATAGAGAAAGATTGTGTATGAACAGTCTTGTGAAGGGCAGGACTAGCCAAATGGGACCGTCAGTTTCTTGATCAGTTTAGTTCAAAATCAAAATAATTTTTTTTTGAAAAATGAGCTAAAACCAATATTTCATTGGTATTGGCTGGTTAGACTAGCCGGTCTTGACCTATCGGATAAAAAAAAATAAAAATGAGACACTCTTTTTTTTAATATATTTTATATTTTAAATCTCATTTAACTGATTCAACCAATGAAGTTCTTATTATACCAAAATTCTTACCGGTTTGGTGGTTGGTCTAATTCCGGGAATTTTTTTGTTTTGTTGTATTTTGGATTGCTCAATGAAAAAGAGATCCTCCTTTCTATGGTGGGAATTGAACTCAGGATATTGACGCCCCACCACCCTAACTACCTAGCCTTGAGCCCATTCCTGATTCTGGGAACACCAACAAGCACTATGTGCCGTTATGCAGGCATATGAAGTAATACATGCGTGTATGTACACATGAACATATCCTCACTGTAAATGATATGATGTTTTCCTGCTTCCCATTAACTTAGGACAGGATAGGCCAGGTTGGCTTGCATGAATGTCACAACTTCAACTTCATGACCCTCTTTCTACCAACCCAACTGATTCTATTGTCAAGCATTTATGGATAATATGAAACAACTCTGATTTTAAAATCATTTTGTTTATTTTCTTTTTTATTTTTTTCAATGGACTTTCTATCGAAAAGTTCCACCAAAATTCAGTCCAAATCTCAGTGATTTCGACATTTTCGTTCTCGATTATCAAAATTTTATTCTAACCGAGCTCTGATCATAACTAAGTTGTAGAAAGACCAATAAAATAAAAGTTCCAAAAGCAAAGGAGAAATTGAGGAAAGAGCAGTTGGATTTGAAGAAGTGAGAGTAAAAAGGAGTGTGAAGGAACACTATCATGATTTTCTTGTTGTGGGCCTAGATTGGAGTTAGGTATGCATGGGATATTTTAGTTTCTATGTGATAGAGATCTCCATGTGGGGTGGAAAGTGGAGAACATAAAAAGTCTTTTCATTGTTCAATGTGGTTGAAATTTAGGGTTTCGGTGCCGAAATAATATTATGGGGCATCTTACTTTCTTTGACTCGAAACATTCAAAGTTTGTGAAGTGAGATTAGGGTTTCCAAAGGGGAATTGAGTTGCTCACAAAGGAAAAAGACAGAGGCCAACAAACACATCGGCATTTTTTACTACATTAAGAATTTGACCCATTCCATAGGGACTTTCAATAGAGTCATGTGTTTAATACTTTGATATTAGCGCCACTAGCCCCACCTTGTCGGCCCAGCCTTGACAGACCAGGGTTTGGGCCACAAAATGCTGCCCAAAGACCAGGATACCATCGATTAAGGGCAGGGCTGGGCTAGGCCAGGCCAAGCCCCTGCTTGTGCTAGGGCAGGGCAGGGCTAGGCCATGCCAAGCCCCTGGTTGTGCTAGGGCAGGGTTGTTTGCTTTGGTGGTTTTTGTGTGGTTTGTATAGAATCGAGGTTCTAAACAATCAAAGTAAAGTGCGCCTTCAAATAGTGTCAAGAAATATGGTTTCAATACTAGAAATCTTTGTGATAGCCTTAAAATATATTTTCATCTTTAATTATAAAATTTAAAGCTTCAAAAATTGTGTAGATCGAGCAGTTCTATAAAAACTTGAAAATTGAGAATAAAAAAATGTGTTACAGGATATACTATTTCAGAAACTTGAAATCCATTTTTTTCTCATGTCCATGCGTCTTGATGTGAGATGATCAATTTGACGATATTTGGACATCAAAACAATCTCTTCTAATGAAATTCTAAAGTGGGCTATAATTTGATTGTTTACAACCTCAGCTCGATACAAACTTTTTTCTTAAAATTTTGATAGTCAAATCTAAATGTTTATAAACTAGAAAATTTGAACCCATTACATACCAGTGAATGCGGCGGAATTTATGGGGTTATTATGACTTAGGGTTAGAGATAGAGAGAGAGGAAGATTATTGTTGATATGGATTTGTATATGGTTGGCTCTCTCCTTCGTGCCGTAAAAATGCAACTTATTTCAACATGTAAATTAATGGTCAACTACGACAAAACCGACCAAAATTTTACTTGAGAATTAACCACTGGATCAAAAGAACTCACAATTGACAAATCTCTCTCTCTCTC
>NW_006497648.1:299605-367519 GCF_000471905.2 Amborella trichopoda
CAAATTTTATGTAATCCATGATTGAATTTTTTGAAAATTTGTAATTTTTTTTTTTTAATCCATGATCGAATTTTTTTTTGTAATCCATGATAGAATTTTTTGAAAATTTGTGATTTTTTTTTTAATCCATGATCGATTTTTTTGAAAATTTGGTATTTTTTTTTTTTAATCCATATTATTCAAAGAGAAAATGAGAGAGATGATGATTCTGAGGCCACCCTATCCCAGCCCTATTATTCACATATCGAGTCCCAACAGCAACAGTGTAGGGATGAGCACGAAATACTGTAAATTAAATGCTGAATGGCGGTTCATGCAGGGAAAGAACATATCAATATTCGCATATTCATTCAAAAACATGAAAATTCTTAATGGAGTACCCTCTTTTTTTATTGAATTCCTAAAAAACAATATTTATAATGAATTTTAATAATTTTTTCGAATTTTTTTGAAGCTTTATTCTGACCGATTCACCCGATTCCCGATCCGGATCGCCGATTCGCCGATACGGATCGGTTTTTTGGAAGCCCGATTCGGGTTACCGATCCGTTTTTTAAACCATTGGTTGAAACCTTATTCATCCGCACCAGTAAACTATAAAGTCAGGTTAGAATAGTTTCATTCATAGCTCTTTAATCGATAACCAAGAAGAAACATAGAGCAATTTTCGATACTTGAATAAAAGAACACCAACATAATACATAAGTAATCCACAATAGCTTAGAGATCACAATGGCATAGGCTAAATAAACAGCAACAATGCGATTCTATTTTAGTCATTTTAGGGTATCATAGGATGATGGTTATTATTTTTGAAATGCTCATTTTTTATGCTTCTGTCTTTGACATGCTTCTATGTGCATTTATGAGCTCTTTACTTTTTTAGTCATTTTAGGGTATCATCATAGGATTATGGTTATTATTTTATTTCAGTATACTTGAGCCACGATTTCAAAGGTTTAAGCTAATGTAATCTCTGTACGATAGGCCTTGTTGTCTTCTGTTAGGGCCTCCTTCTTTTATGATTTAATTGAGTCTATCAATTCTTCAGTTTTCTCCCGCCAATTATTCTCTGGTATGTTTGTTGATGATTGCTTGTAGTTTACTTGTTTTCATTGGTCTTACTTAGATTTGTAATGCTCCTTTTTTATGCTTCAGTTTCTGACTTGCTTTTACTATTTTAGTCATTTTAGTGTGTCATAAGATGATGGCTATTATTTTATTTTGAGTATACTTGAGTCGTGGCTTCAAAGGCCTTGTTGCCTTATGTTATGGCCTTCTTTTAGTCTATCAATTCTTCAGTTTTCGCTGACCAAATATTTTTCGGTATGTTTCTTGATGATTGCTTGCAGTTTTAGTAGTTTTGATGGATTTCGTTGACTCCTAATCCCTTTGACTTTCCTCTAGGTGATGTTGTTTCGTGAAGCCAATAAAGCAGCATTTTTTTTGTTCAAGTATCGAAAATTGCACTCTGATTCTTCTTGATTACAAGCTTTTGGCATGCTTCGATGTGTATTTATGCGCAATATGATATTGAAACCTTATTCCTTTGCACACAATAGCAAATTATAAAGTCTGGCTATAATGATACCTCTCTAATCAGTAACCAAGAAGAAACTAACAGCAATTTTTGATGCTTGAACAAAAGTAATACACAATAGCTTAGGCATAAGAACTACAACATAGGCTAAATAAACAATAACAATGCAAATTCTATTTTTGTCATTTTTGGGTATCATAGGCTGAGGGTTATTTTTTTTGCAATGCTCCTTTTTTATGCTTCCGTTTTTGGCATGCTTCTATTCTTATTTATGTGCTCCTTATTATTTTAGTCATTTTTCTGTCATTTTAGGGTATCTACGGTTATTATTTTATTTCTATATACTTGAGTATCTATGGTTATTATTATATATTTTAGGGTAGCTAATGTAATCTCTGTAAGACGATCAACTCTCTGTAAGATAGACATTGTTGCCTTCTTTTATGATTTAATTCTATCATATTCTATCAGTTCTCTAGTTTTCTCCCTCAACTTATTCTCTGGAATGTTTCTTGGTGATTGCTTGGAGTTTAACTAGTTTTGATTGATCTTACTCTGAATTGTAATGCTCCTTTTTTATGCTTCAGTTTATGGCATGCATCTATGCGCTCTTTACTATTTTAGTCATTTTAGGGTATCATAAGGTTATTATTTTATTTTGAGTATACTTGAGTCACGGCTTCAATAGTCTAAGCTAATGTATTCTCTGTATGATGAGCAACTCTTTGTAAAATAGGCCTTGTTGCCTTGTTAGGGCCTTCTTTTTATTTTTTCAATTCTCCAGTTTTCGCCTTCCAATTATTTTCTGACATGTTTCGTGATGATTGCTTGCAATTTCACTATTGAACTCGGGGCTGCCCTCTAACTCTCCTTTAGGTGATGTTGTTTTGTGAAGTTGGTAAAGAGGTTTTCTTTTTGTTCACGCATAGAAAATTGCTATCTGATTATTCTTGATTATCGATTAGAGTGCTATCATTGTAATCATTGTAACCTGACTTTATTGTTTAATGTGCGGAGGAATAAGGTTTCATCACCATACTTCATATTCAGGCATGCGCTCTTTAATATTTCATCACCATACTATGTGTATTTATGCTCTCTTTAGTCATTTTAGGGTATCATAGGATGATGATGGTTATTATTTTTATAATGCTCCTTTTTTATGCTTCAGTTTTTCGTTTGCTTCTATGTGTATTTGTGCGCTCTTTACTATTTTAGTCATTTTAGGGTATCATAGGATGATGGTTATTATTTTATTTCAGTATACTTGAGTCACAGCTTCTAAGTTCTAAGGTAATGTAATATAAGATGATTAACTCTTTGTAAGATAGGCCTTGTTGCCTTTTGCTAGGGCCTTCTTTTATGATTTAATTGAGTCTATCAATTCTCTAGTATATTTCTTGATGATTGCTTGCAGTTTCACAAGTTTTGATCGGGCTTACTCATAATTGTAATGCTCTTTTTTTATGCTTCAGTTTCTGGCATGCTTTCTACCTGTATTTATGCGCTCTTTAATATTTTAGTCACTTTAGGGTATCATAAGATGATGGTTATTATTTTATTTCAGTATACTTGAGTCAATGCTTCAAAGGTCTAAGCTAATATAATCTTTGTAAGATGATCAACTCTCTGTAAGATAAGCCTTGTTGCGTTCTGTTCGAGCCTTATTTTAGTCTATCAATTCTCCAGTTTTCTCCCTCCAATTATTCTTTGGTATGTTTGTGGTTATTATTTTATTTCAGTATACTTGGGTCACAGCTTGCAGTTTAACTAGTTTTGATGCATTTTGTTGACTCGTGCTATTGCACTCGTGCTGCCCTCCGACTCTCCTCTAGGTGATGTTGTTTTGTTCAAGCACCATACTGCGCATAAATACACCTAGAAGCAGGCCAGAAACTGAAGTGATGAAACCTTATTCCTCCGCATACAATAGCAAACTATAAAGTTTGTTAAAATGATTACAATGATAGCTCTCTAATCAATAACCAAGAAGAATCAGAGATCAATTTTCAAAGCTTGAACAAAAAGAACACCTCTTTACCAACTTCACAAAACAACATAACCTAGAGGAGAGTCAACGGGTAGCCTGAGTGCAATAGCATTAGGAGTCAACAAAATCCATCAAAACTAGTTAAACTGCAAGTAGGCATCGAGAAGAATTGGAGGGAGAAAACAGAAAAATTAATAGACTAAAAGAAGACCCTAACATAATGGCAACAAGGCCTATCTTACTGAGATTCTCAGACCTTTGAAGCCATGACTCAAGTATACATAGTATAAGAATAAACATAGAGCAATTTTTGATGCTTGAACAAAAAGCACACCAACATGATACAACAATTTGAGTAGAAGTAATCCACAATAGCTTAGGCATCAGAACTGCATAGGCTAATGATGCAGGGAGAGAATAAAACCAGAAAATTGACAATAAAAAGAAGGAATGTTAAGAGAAGAATACCCTCACTCAAAGGTCTGTAAGGGAATCCATCCCCAAAACAATATCTTTTAAGAGACCAATTTTTATTCAATTCATAGACTGATTTACAATGAAAGGAGATGTCCCTTTAAATAGACTAAAATAAGATAACTAATAAAAAGCTTCTCTCTACACCTATCCTTATTTTCTCTCTCTCATATCCAAGGGCTTCTAGATAGCCATGTTTTTCCTCTCATGTTTTACCCAAAAAAGACCTCTCAAGTTGGTTATTGTTGATAAAGATAAACTCTCTACTAAATTTACCCTTATCCTAATTATATCCTTCAAACTAACTCAATCGATACAAGATAAACACAATATAAACTCTAAATCGCCCTACTAATTATTTGTGCGCACTCCCTAGACAAAAGAATAATTAAAATAATCCTAATAAATAACCTTAATAATTTCTCCTTATTACGTCATTGCCCTTTCTTTCCTTTCGGGTTCTGCGACCCTTATTTGCCCAAGGGGCATGCCTGCATCAGCTAAACAACAATATTGTAATTATATTTTTGTCATTTTAGGGTTATCATAAGATGACGGTTGTTATTTTTGTAATGCTCATTTTTTGTGATTCAGCTTCTAGCATGCTTCCATGTGTATTTATGCGCTCTTTACTATTTTAGTCATTTTAGGGTATCGTAGAATGATGGTTCATGTTTTATTTTAGTATACTTGAGTCACTTAGCTTCAAAGGTCTAAGCTAATGTATCCTTATAAGATGATCAACACTCTGTAAGATAGGTGTTGCCTTTTGTTAGGGTCTTCTTTTATGATTAAATTGAGTCCATCAGTTCTCTAGTTTTCTCCCTCTTTTTATTCTCTGGTATGTTTCTTGATGATTGCTTGCAGTCTAACTAGTTTTGATTGGTCTTACTCATATTTGTAATGCTCATTCTTTATGCTTCTGCTTCTGGCATGCTTCGTTTATGTGTATTTAGTCATTTTAGGGTATCATATGATGATGGTTATTATTTATGCCAGTATACTTGAGTCACGACTTCAAAGGTAGCTAATGTATAATCTCTGTAAGATGATCAAAGATAGGACTTGTTGCCTTTTAGGGCCTTCTTTTTGTCTATCAATTATCCAGTTTACTCCCTCCAATTATTCCCTGGTATGTTTCTTGATGATTACTTCTTGCAGTTTAACTAGCTTTGCTGGATTTAATTGCTTCTTACAGTTTAACTAGTTTTGATGGATTTCACTGACTCTCTTAGTGATGTTGCTTTGTGAAGTTGGTAAAGAGGTATTCTTTTTATTCAAGCTTCGAAAATTGATATCTGATTCGTCTTGGTTATAACAATTAGAGAGCTATGATTGTAACCATACTTCATATTCTGATATGGTTTTATGTGTATTTATGTGCTCTTTACTATTTTATTCATTTTAGGGTATCATAGGATGATGGTTATTATTTTTGTAATGCTCTTTTTTTATGCTTCAGTGTGTATTTGTGCGTTCCTTACTATTTTAGTCATTTTAGGGTATCATAGGATAATGATTATTATTTTATTTCAGTATACTTGAGCCAAGGCTTCTAAGGTCTAAGCTAATGTAATCTCTGTATGATGATCAATACTCTTTAAGATAGGCCTTGTTGCCTTCTATTAGAGCCTTCTTTTATGATTTAATTGAGTCCATCAATTCTCTGGTATGTTTCTTGATGATTGCTTGCAATTTGACAAGTTTTGATTGGTCCTACTCAGCAGATTTGTAATGCTCCTTTTTTATGCTTCAGTTTCTAGCATGCTTCCTACCTGTATTTATGCGCTCTTTAATATTTTAGTCATTTGAGGTTATCATAAGATGATGGTTGTTATTTTATTTCATTATACTTGAGTCACGGCTTCAAAGGTCTAAGCTAATGTAATCTTTGTAAGATGATCAACTCTCTGTAAGATAGGCTTTGTTGCCTTCTGTTCGGCCCTTATTTTAGTCTATTAATTCTCTAGTTTTCTCTCTCCAATTATTCTCTGGTATGTTTGTGGTTATTATTTTATTTTAGTAAACTTGAGTGACAACTTGCAGTTTAACTAGTTTTGATGCATTTTATTGACTCCTAATGCTATTGCACTTAGCCTGCCCTTGGACTCTTCATTAGGTGATGTTGTTTTGTGAAGTTGGTAAATAGGTGTTCTTTCTGTTCAAACACCATACTGTGCATAAATACACATAGAAACATGCCAGAAACTGAAGTATGGTGATGATAGCTTATTAATTATGATGATGAAACCTTATTCCTCTACACACAATTGTAAACTATAAAGTCAGGTTACAATGGTTGCAATGATAACTCTGTAATCGAGAGCTTCACTAGGCAGCCCGAGTGCAATAGCATTAGAAGTCAACAAAATCTATCAAAATTTGTAAAACAACAAACAATCATCAAGAAACATAACTGAGAATAATTGGAGAGAGAAAACTAGAGAATTGATAGACTAAATGAAAGCTCTAACAGAAGGCAACAAGACCTATCTTACAGAGATTATAATAGCTTAGATCATTGAAGCCGTGATCAAGTATACTGAAATAAAACAATAACCATCATCTTATGATACCCTAAAATTATTAAAATAGCAAGGAGCGCGCAGATAGAAGCAAGCCATAAACTGAAGCATAAAAAAAAAAGTGTTCTTTTCGTTCAAGCATCGAAAATTGCTCTCTGATTATCGATTAGAGAGCTATCATTGTAACCTGACTTTATAGTTTGCTACTGTGTATGGAGGAATAAGGTTTTATCACCATACTTAGTATGCATTGTTGTTGTTTATGATGTTTTGATGCTTAAGCTGTTGTGGATTACATCTATTTAGATTGTTGTATCATGTTGGTATTCTTTTGTTCAAGGATCGAAAATTGCTCTCTGTTTCTTCTAGGTTATTGATTAGAGAGCTATCATTGTAACCATGGTAACCTGACTGTACAGTCTGCTATTGTGTGCGGAAGAATAAGGTTTCATTACCATACTTCATGGTCTGGTATGCTTCTATACGTATTTATGCGCTCTTTATTAGTTTAGTCATTTTAGTGTAATATAGGTTGATGGTTATTATTTTTGTAATGCTCCTTTTTTATGCGCACCTTACTATTTTAGTCATTTAAAGCTAATGTAATCTTTGTAAGATCAACTCGCTGTAAGATAGTGTTTGTGATTTAATTGAGTCTATCAATTCTCTAGTATGTATCTTGATGATTGCGTGTAGTTTAACTAGTTTTGATTGATCTTACTCATATTTATAATGCTCATTTTTAATGCTTCGGTTTATGAGCTATTTACTATTTTAGTCATTTTAGGATACTATTTTATTTCAGTATACTTGAGTCATGGCTTCAAAGGTCTAAGCTAATGTAATCTCTATAAGATGATCAAGTTGTAAGATAGGCTTTGTTGCCTTCTATTACGACCTTCTTTTAGTCTATCAATTCTCCAGTTTTCTCCCTCCAATTTTTCTCTGATATGTTTCTTGATGATTGCTTACAGTTTAACTAGTTTTGATGCATTTCGTTGACTCTTATTGCTATTACACTTGGGTTGCCCTCTAACTCTCCCTCTAGGTGATGTTGTTTTGTGAAGTTGGTAAAGAGGTGTTCTTTTTGTTCAAGCATCGAAAATTGCTCTGTTTTTCTTTTGGTTATCGATTAGAGGGCTATCATTATAAATATTATAACCTTACTTTTAAGTTTGCTACTGTGTACAGAGGAATAAGGTTTTATCACTATACTTAATAAGGTTTCTTCACCATACTTCATTTTCTGGCATGCTCTATGTGTATTTATGTGCTCTTTTACTATTTTAGTCATTTTAGAGTATCATAAGATGATGGTTTTATTTTTTATTTCAGTATACTTGAGTCATGGCTTCAATGGTTTAAGCTAATGTAATCTCTATAAATCAACTATGTAAGATGGGCCTTGTTGCCTTTTGTAACTTCTTTTAACCTATCAATTCTCCAGTTTTCTCCCTTTAATTATTCTTTGGTATGTTTCTTACTGATTGCTTGTAGTTTAACTTGTTTTGATGGATTTCATTGACTCTTAGAGCTATGCACTCGGGCTACGCTCTGTCTGACTCTCCACTAGGTGATGTTGTTTTGTGAAGTTTGTTCAAGCATCGAAAACTGTTCTTTGATTCTTCTTGGTTATCGATTAGAGAGCTATTGTTGTACCCATTGTTACCTGACTTTATAGTTTGCTATTGTGTGCGAAGGATGTTTCATCACCATACTTAATAAGGTTTAATCTCCATTCTTCAGTTTCTGACATGCTTCTATGTGTATTTATGCACAGTAGGGTGATGAAACATTATTCCTCTGCACACAATAGTTTGCTATAAAGTCAATAGCTCTCTGATCGATATCCAAGAAGATGAAATAGAGAGCAACTTTTTATGCTTGAACAAAGAATACCAACATGATTCAACAATCTGACTAGAAGAAATCTACATCAGAACTATAGGCTAAACAAACAGCAACATTGCAATTATATTTTAGTCATTTTAGGGTATCATTATTTTTGTAATGCACCTTTTTTATGCTTCCGTTTTTCTCATGCTTATATGTTTATTTATGCGCTCTTTACTTTTTAGGTCATTTTAGGGTATCATAGGGTAATGGTTATTATTTTACTTGAGTCATAGCTTCAAAGGTTTAAGCTAATGTAATCTCTGTAAGAAGATTAGTACTTTGTAAGATAACCCTTTATCTTCTGTTATAGGGCTTTCTTTTATGATTTCATTGAATCTATCAATTCTTTAATTTTCTCCTTCCATTTATTCTCTAGTATGTTTCTTGATGATTGCTTGCAATTTAACTAGTTTTGATTGGTCGTTCTC
Source organism: Amborella trichopoda (assembly GCF_000471905.2). The sequence goes on from NW_006497648.1 coordinate 308,459, forward strand.
AGATTTGTACTGCTCCTTTTATATGCTTCAATTTCTAGCATGCGTCTATGTGTATTTATGTACTATTTACTATTTTTGTCATTTTAGGGTATCATAAGATGATGGTTATTATTTTATTTTGAGTATGCTTGAGTCACGGCTTCAAAGGTTTAAGCTAATGTAATCTCTGTAAGATGATTAACTCTCTATAAGTATGCCTTTTTGCCTTCTGTTAGGGCCTTAATGATTTCTTGCAGTATCACATGTTATAATCGATTTCATTGACTCCTAATGCTACTCGGGCTGCCCTCTAACTCTCTTCTAGGGGATGTTCTTTTGTGAAGTTGGTAAAGAGGTGTTCTTTTTGTTCAAGTATCTAAAATTGCTCTCTCATTCTTCTTCTTGGTTAGCGATTACAGAGCTATCATTGTAAATATTGTAACCTGACTTTTATAGTTTGCTATTGTGTGCGAGGAATAAGGTTTCATGATCATACTTAATAAGGTTTCATCACCATACTTCATATTTTGGAATGCTTCTCTCTGTATTTATACGCTCTTTTATTATTTTAGTCATTTTAGAGTAACATAGGATGATGGTTATTATTTTGTAATGCTCTTTCTTTATGCTTCAGATTTTGATATGCGTCTCTATGTGTATTTATGCGCTCTTCACTATTTTTGTCATTTTAAGGTATCATATGATGATGGTTATTATTTTAGTATAATTGAGTCACGACTTCAAAGGTCTAAGCTAATGTAATCTCTGTAAGATCAACTCTCTGTAAGATAGTTCTTGTTGCCTTCTGTTAGAGCCTTCTTATGATTTAATTGAGTCTTTCATTTCTCTGGTATATTTCTTGATAATTACAGTTTAGTTTTGGTTGGTCTTACTCATTTTTGTAATGTGCCTTTTTATGCTTCAGTTTCAAGCATGCTTCTATGTGTATTGATGCGCTCTTTACTATTTTAGTCTTTTAAAGGTACCATTAGATGATGTTTATTGTTTTGTTTCAGTATACTTGAGTCACAACTTCAAAGGTATAAATGTAATTTTTGTAAGATGATCACTCTCTGTAAGATAGGCCTTGTTGCCTTCTTTTAGTCTATCAATTTTCCAGTTTTTCCCCTTCAATTAATCTCTAATATGATAATTGCTCGCAGTTTAACTGGTTTTGATGGATTTCATTGACTCCTAATGCTATTGCACTCGGGATACCCTCTAACTCTCCTCAAGGTGATGTTGTTTTGTGAAGTTGGTAAAGAGGTGTTTATTTTGTTCAAGCATAAAAAGTTGCTCTCTGATTCTTCTTTTTTTCAAGCATCGAAAATTAGAGAGTTATCGTTGTAACCATTGTGACTCTATGACATTTTTGGTTTCATCACCATTCTTAATTGCATTGTTGCTGTTTTAGCCTATGCAGTTCTGATGCCTAAGCTATTGTGCATTACTTTTATTCAGATTGTTGTATAATGTTGGTGTTCTTTTGTTTAAGCAATGAAAATTGCTCTCTGTTTCTTCTTAGTTATCGATTAGAGAGCTATCATTATAACCATTATAACCTGACTTTTTATAATTTGCTATTTTGTACGGAGGAATAAGGTTTCATCAGCACATTTCAGTTTCTGACATCCTTCAATGTCTATTTATGAGCTCTTTACTATTTTAGTCATTTTAGGGTATCATAAAATGATGGTTATTATTTTATTTTTGTATACTTGAGTCACAACATCAAAGGTCTAAGCTAATGTAATCTCTTTTAGATGATCAACTCTCTGTAAGATAGGCATTGTTGCCTTTCTGTTAAGGCCTTCATTTTGTCTTTCAATTCTCCATTTTTCTCCCTCAAATTATTCTTTGAAATGTTTCTCGATGATTGCTTGTCGTTTAATTAGTTTTGATGGATTTCATTGACTCCTAAAGCTATTGCACTCAGGCTGCCCTATGACTCTCCTCTAGGTGTTGTTATTTTAGAAAGTTGGTAAAGAGGTGTTCTTTTTGTTGAAGCATCGAAAACTGCTCTATGTTTCTTCTTGGTTATCAATTAGAGAGCTATCATTAAAACTATTGTATCTTGGCTTTATTTGCTATTGTGTGCGGAGGAGGTTTCGTGGTACTTAATAAAGTTTCTTCTCCATTCTTCAGTTTTTGGCATGCTTCTATGTGTTTATGCTCAGTATGGTGATGAAACATTTTTCCTCTGCACACAACAGCAAACTATAAAGTCAGGTTACAATTGTTACAATGATAGCTCTGTAATAGATATAACCAAGGAAAAACAAAGAGCAATTTTCAATGCTTGAACAAAGAACACCAATAGGATACAATGCTTAAGCATCAGAACTTCATAGGCTTTAATTATTCTCAAGTTTTCTCCCTCCAATTATTCTCTGTAAAATTGGCCTTGTAGCCTTCTATTTTGGCCTTGTTTTATGATTTAATTAAGGCTATCAATTCTCAAGTTTTCTCCCTCTAATTATACTCTGGTATGTTTCTTGATGTTTGCTTGCAGTTAAACTTGTTTTGATTGGTCTTACTCAAATTTGTTTTGATTGGTCTTACTCAAATTATTCAATACTCTGTAAGATAGGCATTGTTGCTTTATGCTTCAGTTTAACTTGTTTTGATGGATTTCGTTGACTCCTAATGCTATTGCACTCGGGCTGCCCTCTGTTGTTTTGTGAATTTGGTAAAGAGGTGTTCTTTTTGTTCAAGCATCGAAACTTGCTCTCTGATGTTGTTTTGTGAAGTTGAAATTTTGTGTAGAGGAATAAGGTTTCATCAGCATATTAATTACATTGTTGTTGTTTTAGCCTCTGCAGTTCTGATGCCGAAGCTATTGTGGATTACTTCTATTCAAATATTTGTATCATGTTGGTGTTCTTTTGTTCAAGCATAAAAAATTGCTCTCTGTTTCTTCTTGGTTATAGAATAGAGAGCTATCATGGTAACTATTGTAACCTGACTTTATAGTTAGCTATTGTGTGCGGAGGAATAAGGTTTCATCACCGTAATAAGGTTTCATCACCATACTTCTGTTTCTGGCATGCTTCAATTTTTATTTATGTATTCTTCACTATTTTAGAAATTTTTGTAATGCTCATTTTTTTTGCTTCAAGTTCTGACATGCTACTATGTGTATTTATGGGCGCTTAACTATTTTAGACATTTTACGGTATCATAGGATGATAAGTTATTATTTTATTTCAGTATACTTGAGTCACGGCTTCAAAGTCTAACCCAATGTAATCTTTGTAAGATAATCAAGTCTCTATAAGATAAGCTTTGTTGACTTTTGTTAGGGCCTTCTTTTAGTTTATCAATTCTCCAGTTTTCTCCCCTCAATTATTATTCTTTGGTATGTTTCTTGATGATTGCTTGCAATTTAATTGGTTTTGACGGATTTCGTTGACTCCTAATACTATTGCACTCGGGCTGCCCTCTAGGTGATGTTGTTTTGTCAAGTTGGTAAAGACGTGTTCTTTTTGTTCAAGCATCGAAACTTGCTATCTGATTCTTCTTGCTCATCGATTAGACAACTATCATCGTAACCATTGTAATATAACTTTATAGTTTGCTATTGTGTGCGGAGGAATAAGGTTTCATCACCATGTCATTGTTGCTGATGCCTTAGCTGTTGTGGATTACTTCTATTCTGATTCTTGTGTCATGTTGATGTTCTTTTATTCAAGCATCGAAAATTGCTCTGTGCATTTACTTGGTTATCGATTAAAGGGCTATCATTGCAACCATTATAACATGACTTTATAGTTTGCTTTTGTGTGCGGAGGACTAAGGTTTCATCATTATACTTCAGTTTCTGACATGCTTCTAGCGCTCTTTACTATTTTTATCCATTTAGGGTATCATAGGATGATGGTTATTATTACATGAGCTCTTTTCGATTTTAGTCATTTTCGGGTATCATAGGATGTTCATTATTTTATTTCAGTATACGTGAGTCACGTTTCAAAGGTTTAGGCTAATGTAATCTCTGTCAGATGATGATCAACTCTCTGTAAGATAGTCCTTGTGGCCTTCTGCTAGGGCCTTCTTTTATGATTTAATTGATTCTATCAAATTCTGTAGTTTTTTCCCTCCAATTGTTCTCTGGTTTTTTTTATGATAATCACTTGTAATTTAACTAGTTTTGAGTGGTTATACTCGAATTTGTAATGCTCTTTTGTTATGCTTCAATTTCTGGCTTGTGTCTATGTGTGTGTATGCGCTCTTTACAATTTTAGTCATTTTAGGGTATCATAAGATGCATATTATTTTAATTCAGTATACTTGAGTCACGGCTTCACTGATCTAAGCTAATTTAATCTCTGTACGATGATTTCTCTCTGTAAGATAGGTAGGCCTGGTTGCCTTCTGTTAGAGCCTTCTTTTAGGCTATCAAGCTCTGGTATGTTTCTTGATGATTGCTTGTTAATGCTATTGTACTTGGGCTGCCCTCTGACTCTCCTCTAAGTGATGTTCTTTTGTGAAGTTATTAAAGAGGTGTTCTTTTTGTTTAAGCATCGTAAATTACTCTCTGATTCTTCTTGATTTTATGGTATGCTATTGCGTGCAGAGGAATAAGGTTTCATCACCAAACTTAATAAGGTTTCATCACCGTACTTCATATTCTAGTATGCTTTTATTTGTATTTATACGTTCCTCAGATTTTGGCATGCTCTATGTGTATTTATGCGCTTTTTACTAAATTAGTCATTTTAGGGTATCATAAGATAATGATTATTATTTTATTTTAGTATACATGAGTCACGGCTTCAAAAGTCTAAGCTAAGTAATCTCTATAAGACCAACTCTCTGTAAGTTTGTCCTTGTTGCCTTTTGTTAGGGCCTTCTTTTTTTTTTAGTTGAGTGTATCATTTTTTTGGTATGTTTCTTGATGATTGCAGTTTAACTAGTTGTGATTGGTCTTACTCATTTTTGTAATGCTCTTTTTTTATGCTTCAGCTTCTGGCATGCTTCTATGTGTATTGATGCGCTCTTTTACTATTTTAGTCTTTTTAGGGTATCATTTGATAATGGTTATTATTCTCTGTAAGATGATCAACTCTTTGTAAGATAGGCCTTGTTGCCTTCTGTTAGCACCTTTTTAGTTTTCAATTCTCCAGTTTTCTCCCTCCAATTATTCTCTGGTATGTTTCTTGATGATTGCTTACAGTTTTACTAGTTTTGATGGATTTCATTGACTCCTAATCCCTCTGACTAGGTGATGTTGTTTAGTGAAGTTGGTAAAGAGGTGTTCTTTTTGTTGAAGCATCGAAAATTACATTTTGATTCTTCTTGGTTACAAGCTTTTGACATGCTTCTATATGTATTTATGCGCAGTATGGTGCTGAAACCTTATTCTTACGCACACAATAAATAGCAAACTATAAAGTCAGGTTACAATGATAGCTCTGTAAACGATAACCAAGAAGAAACTGAGAGCAATTTTCGATGCTCAAACAAAAGAAAACCAACTTGATGCTGCAATCCGAATAGATGTAATCCACAATAGCTTAAGTATCAGAACTGCATAGGCTAAATAAACAGCAACAATTCTATTTTAGTCATTGTTGGGTATCATAGGCTGATAGTTATTATTTTTGTTATTCTCCTTTTTTATGCTTTCGTTTTTGCATGCTTCTATTTTTGTTTATCATTTCTCCAGTTTTCTCCCTCCAATTTGGTTATTATTTTATTTCAGTAAACTCTAGTCACGGCTTGCAGTTTAATTAGATTTGATGCATTTCGTTGACTCTTAATACTATTGCACTCGAGCTGCCCTCTGATTTATCCCTGATTCTTCTTAGTTATCGATTAGAGAGTTATCATCGTAACTATTGTAACCTGATTTTATAGTTTGCTGTTGTGTACGGAAGAAAAAAGTTTTATCACCATACTTCAGTTTCTGGCATTCTTCTACATGTATTTATGCGCAGTATGGTGCTTGAACAAAAAGAACACATCTTTACCGACTTCACAAAACAACATCACCTAAAGAAGAGTCAGAAGGAAGCCCGAGTGCAATAGCATTAGGAGTCAACGAAATCCATCAAAACTAGATAAACTGCAAACAATCATCAAGAAACATACCAGAGAATAATTGGAGGAGAAAACAGGAGAATTGATAGACTAAAAGAAGGCCCTAACAGAAGGCAACAAGGCCTATCTTACTGAGATTATAATAGTTAGCTTAGACCTTTGAAGCATTGACTCAATTATACATAAAATAATATAACCATCATCTTTTGATACTCTAAAATGACTAAAATAGTAAAGAGCGCCTAAATACACATAGAAGCATGCCAAAAACAAACCTTATCAAGTATGGTGATGAAACCTTATTCCTCCGCACACAATAGCAAACTATAAAGTCAGGTTACATCGATTACTATGATAGCTCTCTAATCGATAACCAAGAATAAACCTAGTGAAATTTTCGATGCTTGAACAAAAAGCACACCAACATGATACAACAATCTGAGTAGAAGTAATCCATGTTAGCTTAGGAATCAGAACAACATAGACTAAACAACAACATTACAAGTCTATTTTAGTCATTTTAGGGTATTATAGGATGACGGTTGTTATTTTCGTAATGCTACTTTTTTATGCTTTAGTTTCTGGCATGCTTCTATGTGCATTTATGCGCTCTTTATTATTTTAGTCATTTTAGGGTATCATACAGTGAGGTTAATATTTTATTTTAGTATACTTGAGTTACGACTTCAAAGGTCTAAGCTTAATGTATGAGGTGATCAACTCTCTGTAAGATAGGTGTAGGTTTCTGTTAGGGCCTTCTTTTATGATTTAATTAAGTTTATCAATTCTCCAGTTTTTTCCCTCCAATTATTCTCTGGTATGTTTCTTGATGATTGCTAGCAGTTTAACTAGTTTTGATTAGTCTTACTCATATTTGTATTGCTCCTTTTTTATGCTTCAGTTTTTGACATGCTTCTTAGTCATTTTAGGGTATCATAAGATAATGGTTATTATTTTATTTTAGTCTACTTGAGTCACGGCTTTAAAGCACTAAGAAAATGTAATCTCTGTACGATTTGCCTTGAGCTAATGTAATCTATGTACGATTGGCCTTGAAATAATGTAATCTCTGTACGATTGGCCTTGAGCTAATGTAATTTCTGTATGATTGGCCTTGTTGCCTTCTGTTAGGGCCGTGTTCTTTTATGATTTAATTGAGTCTAACAATTCTACAGTTTTCTCCCGCCAATTATTCTATGGTATGTTTCTTAATGCTTGCAGTTTAATTAGTTTTGATTAGTGCTACTGATTTGTAATGCTCTTTTTTTATACTTCAGTTTCTGGCTTGCTTCTATGTGTAATTATGCGCTCTTTATTATTTTAGTCCTTTTAGGGTATTATAAGATGATGGTTATTAATTTATTTTTAGTATACTTGAGTCGTGAGGCTTCAAAGGCTTTATTGCGTTTTGTTAAGACCTTCTTTTAGTCTTTACTATTTTAGTCCTTTTTGGGTATCATAAGATGATAGTTATTATTTTATTTTGAGTGTACTTGAGTCGTGAGGCTTCAAAGGCCTTATTGCGTTCTCTGGTATGTTTCTTGATGATTGCTTACAGTTTTACTAGTTTTGATGGATTTTGTTGACTCCTTACCCTCTTACTCTCCTCTCGGTGATGTTGTTTTGTGAAGTAGTTAAAGAGGTATTCTTTTTGTTCAAGCATCGAAAATTGCACCCTGATTCTTCTTGCTTACAAGCTTCTGGCATGCTTCGATGTGTATTTATGCGCAGTATGGTGCTGAAACCTTATTCCTCTGCGCACAATAACAACCTATAAAGTCAAATTACAATGGTTATAATTGTTGCTCTCTAATCGATAACCAAGAAGAAACTGCGAGCAATTTTCGATGTTTGAATAAAAGAACATCAACATGATACAACAATTTGAATAGCAGTAATCCACAATAGCTTAGGCATCAGAACTGCATAGGCTAAATATATAGCAACAATGCAATTCTATTTTAGTCATTTTTGGGTATCATAGGCTTATGGTTATTATTTTTGTAATGCTCCTTTTTTATGCTTCCATTTTTGGCATGCCTCTATGCTTATTTATGCGCTCTTTTACTATTTCAGTCATTTGAGGGTATCATAAGATGATGTTTATTATTTTATTTCTATATATGTAAGTCACGGCTTTAAAAGTCTAAGCTAATGTAATCTCTGTAAGATAGGCCTTGTTGCCTTCTTTTAGGGCCTTCTTTTATGATTTAATTGAAACTATCAATTTTTCAGTTTTCTCCCTCTAGTTATTCTCTAGTATGTTTCTTGGAGATTGCTTGCAATTTAACTAGTTTTGATTGGTCTTACTCTGATTTCTAATATTCCTTTTTTATGCTTTAGTTTTTGGTATGCGTCTATATGTATTCTTAGTAATATCATCAACTCTTTGTAAGATAGGCCTAGTTGCCTTCTGATAGGGCCTTCTTTTTAATCTTTCAATTCTCCAGTTTTCTCCCTCCAATTATTTATTCTCTGGTATGTTTCTTGATAATTTCTTGCATCACTAGTTTTGATGGATTTCATTGACTCCTAATGCTATTCCACTCGAGCTGCCCTCCGACTCTCCTCTCGGTGAAGTTGGTAAAGAGTAAAGATGTGTTCTTTTTGTTCAAGCATAAAAAATTGCTCTCTGATTCTTCTTGGTTATCGATTAGAGTGCTATCATTGTAACATTGTAACCTGACTTTATTGTTTGCTATTTGTGTGCGGAGGAATAAGGTTTCATCACCATACTTAATTTCATCACCATACTTCATATTTTGGCTAGCTTCTATGTGTATTTATGCCCTCTTTACTATTTTAGTCATTTTAGGGTATCATAAAATGATGGTTATTATTTTTGTAATGCTCCTTTTTTATGCTTCAGTTTTTTACTTGCGTCTGTGTAGTTGTGTGTTCTTTTCTATTTTAGTCATTTTAAGGTATCATAGGATGATGGTTATTATTTTATTTCAGTATACTTGGGTCACGACTTCTAAGGTCTAAGCTAATGTAATCTCTGTAAGATGATCAACTCCCTATAAGATAGGCATTGTTTCTTTCTGTTAGGGCCTCCTTTTATGATTGAAATGAGTCTATCAATTATTTGGTATGTTTCTTGATGATTGCTTGCAGTTTAATATGTTTTGATTGGTCTTTTTTCAGTTTTGTAGTATTCATTTTTTATGTTTCAGTTTCTGGCATGCTTTCTATGTGTATTTATGCGCTTTTTAATATTTTAGTCATTTTAGGGTATCGTAAGATGATGGTTATTATTTTATTTCAGTATACTTGAGCAGCAACTTCAAAGGTTTAAGCTAATGTAATCCCTCTGTAAGATGATCAACTCTCTGTAAGATAGGCCTTGTTGCCTTTTGTTCGGGCCTTATTTTAGTCTATCAATTCTCCAGTTTTCTCCCTCCAATTATTTTCTGGTATATTTGTGGTTATTATTTTATTTCAGTAAACTTGAGATACGACTTGCAGTTTAACTAGTTTTGATGCATTTCATTGTTTTGTGAAGTTAGTAAAGAGGTGTTCTTTTTGTTCAAGCACCAACTGCACATAAATACATGTCGAAGAATGCCAAAAACTTATTGTGATGAAACCTTATTAATTGTGGTGATGAAACATTATTCCTCCGCACACAATAACAAACTATAAAGCCATATTACATTGGTTACAATGATATAGTTCTCTAATCGATAACCAACAAGAATCAGAGATCAATTTTCGAAGGTTGAACAAAAAAAATATCTCTTTACCAACTTCACAAAACAACATCACCTAGAAGACAGTCAGAGGGCAGCCCGAGTGATAGCATTAAGAGTCAATGAAATCCATCAAAACTAGTTAAACATCAAACAATCATCAAGAAACATACCATAGAATAATTGGAAGGAGAAAACTGGAGAATTGATAGATTACTAGAAGACCCTAACAGAAGGCAACAAGGCCTATCTTACTGAGATTACATTAGCTAGACATTTGAAGCCGTGACTCAAGTATACATAAAATAGTATAACCATCATTTGATACCCTAAAATGACTAAAATAGTAAAGAGAGCATAAATATGCATGCCAGAAACAGAAGTATGGTGATGAAACCTTATTCCTCCGCCGCACACAATAGCAAATTATAAAGTCAGGTTACAATAGCAAACACAATACCAAGAATAAACATAGTGCAATTTTCGATGCTTGAACAAAAAGCACACCAACATGATACAACAATCTGAGTAGAAGTAATCCACAATAGCTTAGGCATCAAAACTGCATAAGCTAAACATTGCAAGTCTATTTTAATCATTTTAGGGTATCTATCATAGGATGACCGGTGGTTATTTTTTTATTGCGTCTTTTCTATGCTTCAGTTTCTGACATGCTTTTATGTCATTATGCGCACCTTACTATTTTAGTCATTTTAGGGTATCATAGGATGATGGTTAATATTTTATTTTAGTATACTTTTGTCACGACTTCAAAGGCTAAGCTAATGACACTCTGTAAGATGATCAACTCTTTGTAAGATAGGTGTTGCCCTATGTTAGTCTATCAATTCTCCAGTTTTCTGCTACCAATTAATTCTCTGGTATGTTTCTTGATGATTGCTTGCAGTTTAACTAATTTTGATTAGTCTTACCTCCTTTTTCATACTTCAGTTTCTTGCATGCTTCCTAGTCATTTTAAGGTATCATAAGATGATGGTTATTATTTTATTTCAGTATACTTGACTCACGGCTTCACGGTATTGTAATCTCTGTAAGATGTTCTACTCTTTGTAAGATAGGCCTTGTTGCCTTCTGTTAGGGTCTTCTTTCTGTTTATCAATTCTCTAGTTTTCTCCCTCCAATTATTCTCTCGTATGTTACTTGATTGCATCTTGCAGCTTAACTAATTTTGATGAATTACGTTGACTCTCCTCTTAGTGATGTTTTTGAAGTTGGCAAAGAGGTGTTTTTCTTGTTCAAGCTTCGAAAATTGATCTCTGATTTTTCTTGGTTATCAATTAGAGAGCTATCACTGTAACCATTGTAACCTGACTTTATAAGTTGCTATTGTGCGGGGAGGAATAAGGTTTCATCACTATACTGCGCATAAATACACATAGAAACATGCTTGAAACTGAAGTATGGTGAGGAAACCTTGTTTATTATGGTGATGAAACCTTATTCCTCTGCACACAATAACATACTTTAATAATGTCAGGTTACAATGGTTACAATGATAGCCCTTTAATCGATAACGAAAACAGAGAGTAATTTTAGATGCTTGAACAAAATAATACTAAAATGATACAACATTAATAAATAGAAGTAATCAACAATAGCTTAGTTTTCTTCAGTTTTCTCCCTCCAATTATTCTCTGGTATGTTTCGGGCTGCCCTCTGACTTTCCTCTCTCGGTGATGTTGTTTTGTATAGTTGGTAAGAGGTGTTCTTTTTGTTCAAGTATCGAGAATTTATTTCTGATTCTTCTTGGTTATTGATTAGAGAGCTAATATTATAACCATTGTAGCTTGACTCTATAGTTTAATCATCATACTGCGCTTAAAAAGAAGTATGCCAGAACTGAAGTATGGTGATGAAACCTTATTCATCCGCAGCAGTAAACTATAAAGGCAAGTTAGAATGGTTACATTGATAGCTCTCTAATCGATAACCAAGAAGAAACAGAGAGCAGTTTTCGATGCTTGAACAAAAAAATACCAATATAATACAGCAATATGAATAGAAGTAATCCACAATAGGTTAGGAATTAGAACGACATAAGCTAAATAAACAACAAAAATGCGATTCTATTGTAGTCATTTTAGGGAATCATAGGCTGATGGTTATTATTTTTGAAATGCTCCTTTTTTATGCTTCAATTATTGGCATGCTTCTATATGTAATTATGCGCTCTTTACTATTTTAGTCATTTTAGGGTATCATCATAAGATGATGATTATTATTTTATTTCAATATACTTGAGTCACGGTTTCAAAGGTCTAAGCTAATGTAATATCTGTACGATCGGCCATGTTGCCTCTTGTTAGGGCCTCCTTCTTTTATGATTTAATTGAGTCTATCAATTCTCTAGTTTTCTCCTGCCAATTATTCTTTGGTATGTTTGTTGATGATTGCTTGCAGTTTAACTAGTTTTGATTGGTCATACTTAGATTTGTAATGCTCGTTTTTTTGTGCTTCAGTTTTTGGCTTGCTCTTTACTATTTTCGTCATTTTAGTGTGTCATAAGATGATGGTTATTATTTTATTTTGAATATACTTGAGTCGTGGCATAAAAGGCCTTGTTGCCTTCTGTTAGGGCCCTTCTTTTAGTCTATCAATTCTTCAGTTTTCTCCACCAAATATTTTCCGGTATGTTTCTTGATGATTGCTTGCAGTTTTACTAGTTTTGATGGATTTCATTGGCTTCTAATCCCTCTGACTCTGCTCTAGGTGATGTTGTTTTGTGAAGCCAATAAAGCGGTGTTCTTTTTGTTCAAGCATAAAAAATTGCACTCTGACTCTTCTTGGTTACAAGCTTTTGGCATGCTTCTCTGTGTATTTATGTGCAATAGGGTGCTGAAACCTTATTCCTCCGCACACAATAGCAAACTATAAAGTTAGGTTACAATGGTTACGATGATAGCTCTCTAATCAGGAACCAAGAAGAAACTGAGAGCACTTTTCGATGCTTGAACAAAAGTAATCCACAATAGCTTAGGCATCAGCACTACATAGGCTAAATAAACAGCAACAATGCAAATTTTATTTTTGTCATTTTTGGGTATCATAAGCTGAGGGTTATTTTTTTTGCAATGCTCCTTTTTTATGCTTCCATTTGTGGCATACTTCTATTCTTATTTATGCGCTCCTTACTATTTCAGTCATTTTTCTGTCATTTTAGGGCATCTACCGTTATTATTTTATTTCTGTATACTTGAGTATCTAATGTAATCTCTGTAAAACGATCACCTCTCTGTAAGGTAGCCCTTATTACCTTCTTTTACGACGTTCTTTTATGATTTAATTCTATCATATTCTATCAATTCTCTAGTTTTCTCCCTCAAATTATTCTCTGGAATATTTCTTGGTGATTCCTTGCAGTTTAACTAGTTTTGATTGGTCTTACTTAGATTTGTAATTTTCCTTTCTTATGCTTCAGTTTTTGACTTGCTCTTTATTAGTTTAGTCATTTTAGTGTGTCATAAGATGATGGTTATTATTTTATTTTGAATATACTTGAGTCGTGGCATCAAAGGCCTTGTTGCCTTCTGTTAGGGCCCTTCTTTTAGTCTATCAATTCTTCAGTTTTCTCCACCAAATATTTTTTGGTATGTTTCTTGATGATTGCTTGCGATTTTACTAGTTTTGATGAATTTCGTTGGCTCCTGATCCCTCTGACTCTCCTCTAGGTGATGTTGTTTTGTGAAGCCAATAAAGCGGCATTCTTTTTGTTCATGCAACAAAAATTGCACTCTGATTCTTCTTGGTTACAAGCTTTTGGCATGCTTCTCTATGTATTTATGTTCAATGTGGTGCTGAAACCTTAATCTTCCGCGTACAATAGCAATCTATAAAGTTAGGTTACAATGGTTACAATGATAGCTCTCTGATCGATAACCAAGAAGAAACTGAGAGCAATTTTTGATGCTTGAAAGTAATCCACAATAGTTTAGGCATCATAAATACATAGGCTAAATAAACAGCAACAATGCAAATTCTATTTTTTTCATTTTTGGGTACCATAGGCTGAGGGTTACTATTTTTGCAATGCTCCTTTTTTATGCTTCCGTTTTGGCATGCTTCTATTCTTATTTATGCGCTGATTACTATTTCAGTCATTTTTTTTGTCATTTTAGGGCATCTACCGTTATTATTTTATTTATGTATACTTGAGTATCTAATGTAATCTCTGTAAGACGATCACCTCTCTGTCAGGTAGGCCTTATTGCCTTCTTTTGCGGCCTTCGTTTATGATTTAATTCTATCATATTCTATCAATTCTCTAGTTTTCTCCTTCAATTTATTTTCTTGGTGATTGCTTGCAGCTTAACTAGGTTTGATTGGTCTTACTCCGATTTGTAATGCTCATTTTTTAATCTTCAGTTTCTGGCATACATCTATATGTATTTATGCATTCTTTACTATTTTAGTCATTTTAGGGTATCATAAGGTTGTTATTATTTTGAGTATGCGCTCTTTACTATTTTATTTATGCGCTCCTTACTATTTCTGTCATTTTTCTATCATTTTAGGATATCTATGGTTAATATTTTATGAAGTATACTTGAGTATCTATGGCTATTATTATATATCTTAGGGTAGCTAATGTATTCTTGTTAGGGCCTCCTTTTAGTCTTTCAATTCTTCAATTTTTGCCTCCAATTATTTTCTGGTATATTTCGTGATGATTGCTTGCAGTTTCACTATTGCACTCGGGCTGCCCTCTGACTCTCCTTTAGGTGATGTTGTTTTGTGAAGTTGGTAAAGAGGTGTTCTTTTTGTTGAAGCATCAAAAATTGCTCTCTGATTATTCTTGGTTATCGATTAGAGTTCTGTCATTGTAACCATTATAATCTGACTTTATTGTTTAGTGTGCCAAGGAATAAAGTGTCATCACCGTATTTTATATTCAGGGATGCTTCTATGTGTATTTATGCGTTCCTAACTAGTTTAGTCATTTTAGGGTATCATAGGATGATGGTTATTATTTTTGTAATGCTCTTTTTTTATGCTTCAGTGTTTCGCTTGCTTCTATGTGCATTTGTGAGCTCTATACTATTTTAGTCATTTCAGGGTATCATAGGATGATGGTTATTATTTTATTTCATTATACAGGAGTAACAGCTTCTAAGTTCTAAGCTAATATAATCTCTTTAAGATAATCAACTCTCTGTACGATAGGTCTTGTTACCTTCTGTTAGGGCCTCCTTTTATGATTTAATTGAGTCTATCAATTCTCTAGTATGTTTCTTGATGATGCTTGCAGTTTAACAAGTTTTGATTGGTCTTACTCAGGTTTGTAATGCTCCTTTTTTATGTGTATTTATGCGCTCCTTTTTCATGCTTCAGGTTTTTGCTTGCTTATATGTGTATTTGGGCGTTCTTTACTATTTTAGTCATTTTAGGGTATCATAAGATGGGTTATTATTTTATTTCGATAAACATGAGTCACAGCTTCTAAGTTCTAAGCTAATGTAATATCTGTAAGATGATCAACTCTCTGTAAGATAGGCCTTGTTGCCTTCCATTCGGACCTTATTTTAGTCTATCAATTCTTCAGTTTTCTCCCTCCAATTATTCTCTTGTATTTTTGTGGTTATTATTTTATTTCAGTATACTTGGGTCACGACTTGCAGTTAAACTAATTTTGATGCATTTCGTTGACTCGTGCTATTGCACTCGGACTGCCCTCCGACTCTCCTCTAGGTGACGTTATTTTGTAAAGCTGGTAAAAAAGAGGCGTTATTTTTGTTGAAGCACCATACTGCGCATGTAATCTTGAGCCACGGCTTCTAAGGTCTAAGCTAATATAATCTCTATATGATGATCAACTCTCTATAAGATATGCCTTGTTGCCTTTCTGTTAGGGCCTTTTTTTATGATTTAATTGAGTCTATCATTTCTCTAATATGTTTTTTGATGATTGCTTGCAGTTGATCATCTTAAAGAGATTACATTAGCTTAGACCTTTGAAGCCGTGACTCAATTATACTGAAATAAAATAATAACCTTCATCCTATGATACCCTAAAATGACTAAAATAGTTAAGAGCGCATAAATACACATAGAAGAAGCATGCCAGAAACTGAAGCAAAAAAAATGAGCATTACAAAAATTTCTAAAATAGTAAAGAGTACACATTGAAGCATGCCAGAAATAGTAGTATGGTGATGAAACATTATTATGGTGATGAAACCTTATTTCTCCGCACACAATAGCTAATTATAAAGTCAGATTACAATGGTTACAATAATAGCTCTCTAATCTATAACCAAGAAGAAACAGAGATCAATTTTTGATGCTTGAACTAAAAGAACACCAACAAGATACAAAATTTTGAATAGAAGTAAGCCACAATAGCTTAGGCATCAGAACTGTAGAGGCTAAACAATAACAATGCAATTAACATGCTGATGAAACCTTATTGCTCCACACACAATAACAACTTCACAAAACAACATAAGAGAGCAATTTTCTATGCTTGAAAAAAAAGAACACCTATTTACCAACTTCAGAAAACAACATCACCTAGGGGAGAATCAGAGGGCAGCCCGAATAGCATTAAGAGTCAACGAAATCTATCAAAACTAGTTAAACTGAAGCATAAAGCAACAAGGCAATTACAGAGAGTTGATCATCTTACAGAGATTACGTTAGCTTAAACCTTTGAAATCGTGACTCAAGTATACTGAAATAAAATAATTACAATGATCCTATCATACCCTAAAATGGCAAGATTGGTCTTGTTGCCTTCTGTTAGGGTCTTCATTTAGTCTATCAATTCTCCAGTTTTCTCTCTTCAATTATTCTTAGTTATGTTTCTTAATGACTATTTGCAGTTTAATAAATTTTGATGGATGTTGTTGACTTCTAATGCTAATACACTCGGGCTGCCCTGTGAAGCTCATGGCGATGTTGCTTTATGAAGTTGGTAAAGAGGTGTTTTTTTGTTGAAGTTTTGAAAATTGATATCTGATTCTTTTTAGTTATCGATTAGAGAGCTATCAGTGTAACCATTGTAACCTGACTTTATAGTTTGCAATTGTGTGCAGAGGAATAAGGTTTCATCACTATAATTAATAGGCTATCATCACCATACTTCAGTTTCTGGCATGCGTCTATGTGTATTTATGCGCAGTATGGTGCTTGAACAGAAAGAACACCTCTTTACCAACTTCACAAAAAAACATCACCTAGAGGAGAGTCCGTGGGCAGCCTGAGTGCAATAGCATTAGGAGTGAACAAAATGCATCAAAACTACTTAAACTGCAAGCCATGACTCAATACTGAAATAAAATAATAACCACAAACATACCAGAGAAAAATTGCAAAGAGAAAACTAGAGATTAGACAAAAATAAGGGCCGAACAGAAGGCAACAAGGCTTATCTTACAAAGAGTTGATCGTCTTACCGAGATTACATTAGCTTAGACGTTTGAAGTCGGGACTCAAGTATAATGAAATAAAATAATAACCATCATCTTATGATACATTAAAATGACTAAAAAATTAAAGAGCGCATAAATATACATAGAAAGCCTGACAAAAATTGAAAGATAAAAAAGAAGCATTATAAATCTGAGTAAGACCAACCAAAACTTATTAAACTACAAGCAATCATCAAGAAACATATCAGAAAAATTATAGACTCAATTAAATCCTAAAAGAAGGCCCGAATAGAAGACAACAAGGCCTATCTTACAGAGTTGATAATCATACAGAGATTACATTAGCATAGACCTTAAAAGCCGTGGCTCAAGATTACAGGCGCAGTATGGTGCTTGACCAAACAAAACACCTCTTTTTTACCAACTTCACAAAAAAACATCATCTAAAGGAGATTCGGAGGGCAGCCTGAGTGCAATAGCACGAGTAAACGAAATGCATCAAAACTAGTTAAACTGCAAGTCGTGACCCAAATATACTGAAATAAAATAATAACCACAAACAGACCAGAGAATAATTGGAGAGAGAAAACTGGAGAATTGATAGACTAAAAATAAGGCCTGACCAAAAGGCAACAAAGCCTATCTTACAGAGAGTTGATCATCTTACAGAGATTACATTAGCTTATAACTTAGAAGCAGTTTAACAAGTTTTGATTGGTCTTACTCAGATTTGTAATGCTCCTTTTTATCATTCAATTTCTAGCATGCTTTCTATGTGTATTTATGCGCTCTTTAATATTTTAGTCATTTTAAGGTATCAGAACATGATGGTTATTATTTTATTTCATTATAATGTAATCTTTGTAAGACGATCAACTCTTTGTAAGATAAGCTTTGTTGCCTTCTGTTCAGCCCTTATTTTAGTCTATTAACTCTCTAATTCTCTCCCCAATTATTCTCTGGTATGTTTGTGGTTATTATTTTATTTCAGTATACTTGAGTCACAGCTTGCAGTTTAACTAGTTTTGATGCATTTTGTTGACTCCTAATGTTATTGCACTCAAGCTGCCCTCGGACTCTCCTCTAGGTGATGTTGTTTTGTGAGGTTGGTAAAGAGGTGTTCTTTCTATTCAAGCACCATACTGCGCATAAATACACATAGAAGCATGCCAGAAACTGAAGTATGGTGATGATAGCTTGTTAATTATGGTGATGAAACCTTATTCCTCTACACACAATTGCAAACTATAAAGTCAGGTTACAATGGTTACATTGATAGCTCTCTAATCGATAACTAAGAAGAATCATAGATCAATTTTTGAAACTTCAATAAAAAAAACATCTCTTTACCATCTTCATAAAGCAACATCACCAAGAGCTTCACAGGACAGCCCGAGTGCAATAGCATTAGAAGTCAACAATATTCATCAAAATTTTTTAAACTGCAAGCAATTATTAAGAAACATAATTGAGAATAATTAAAGGGAAAAAACTGGAGAATTGATAGACTAAATGAAGGCCCTAACAGAAAGCAACAAGACCTATCTTGTCATTTTAGGGTATCATAAGATGATGGTAATTATCTTATTTCAGTATACTTGAGTCACGACTTCAAAGGTCTAAGCAAATGTAATTTCTGTAAGATAATCAACTCTCTGTAATTGCCTTGTTGCTTTATGCTTCAATTTAACTAGTTTTGATGGATTTCGTTGACTCCTAATGCTATTAAGGCTGCCCTCTGATTCTCCCCTAGGTGATGTTGTTTTGTGAAGTTGGTAAAGAGGTGTTCTTTTTGTTCAGGCATCGAAAATTGCTCTCTGATGTTGTTTTGTGAAGTTGCTATTGTGTGTGGAGGAATAAGTTTTCATCAGCATATTAATTGCATTGCTGTTGTTTAGCCTTTATAGTTCTGATGCCTTAGCTATTGTGGATTACTTTTATTCAAAATTTTATATCATGTTGATGTTCTTTTTGTTCAAGCATAAAAAATTACCCTCTATTTCTTCTTGGTTATAGATTAAAGAGCTATCATTGTAACCATTGTAACTTGAATTATTAGCTATTGTGTGCGGAGGAATAAGGTTTCATCACCGTAATAAGGTTTCATTACCATACTTCTATTTTTGGCGTGCTTCAATGTGTACTCTTTACTATTTTAGAAATTTTTGTAATGCTCATTTTTTTTTCTTCAGTTTCTAGCATGCTTCTTCTATGTGTATTTATGCGCTCTTAACTATTTTAGTCATTTTATACTTGAGTCACGACTTCAAAGGTCTAAGCTAATGTAATCTCTGTAAGATGATCAATTCTCTATAAGATAGGCCTTGTTGACTGGTAGGGCCTTCTTTTAGTTTATCAATTCTCCACTTTTCTCCCTCCAATTATTATTCTATGATATGTTTCTTGACGATTGCTTGCAATTCAACTAGTTTTGATGGATTTCGTTGACTTCTAATGCTATTGCACTCGGGCTACCCTCTAAGTGATGTTGTTTTGTGAAGTTGGTAAATAGGTGTTCTTTTTGTTCAAGCATCGAAAATTGTTGTCTGATTCTTCTTAGTATTAGACAGCTATCATCATAACCATTATAACCTGAATTTAAAGTTTGCTATTGTGTGCTGAGGAATAAGGTTTCATCACCATAGCATTGTTGTTGATGCTTAAGCTGCTGTGGATTACTTCTATTCTGATTCTTGTATCATGTTAATGTTCTTTTGTTCAAGCATCAAAAATTACTCTCTGTATCTTCTTGGTTATCGATTAGAGAGCTATCATTGTAACTATTTTATAACCATTGTAACCTGACTTTATAGTTTGCTATTTTGTGTGCAGAGGAATAAGGTTTTATCACTATACTTTAGTTTCTAACATGCTTCTATGCATGCGCTCTTTACTATTTTAATCCTTTAGGGTATCATAGGATGATGGCTATTATTTTTCTAATGCTCCTTTTTTGTGTTTTAGTTTATGGCATGTTTCTATGTGTATTTATGAGCTCTTTTCTATTTTAGTCATTTTTGGGTATCATAGGATGTTCATTATTTTATTTCAGTATACTTGAGTCACGTTTCAAAGGTTTAGGCTAATGTAATCTCTGGAAGATGATCAACTCTCTGTTAGATAATCCTTGTGGCCTTCTGCTAGAGCCTTCTTTTATGATTTAATTGATTCTATAAAATTCTGTCGTTGTCTCCCTCTAATTATTCTCTAGTTTTCTTGGTGATAATCACTTGCAATTTAATTAGTTTTGATTGGTCTTACTCGGATTTGTAATGCTCCTTTTTTATGCTTCAATTTTTGGCTTATGTTTATGTGTGTGCGCTTTACAATTTTAATCATTTTAGGGTATCATAAGATGGATGATTATTATTTTTATTTCAGTATACATGAGTCACGGTTTCAATGATCTAAGCTAATGTAATCTCTATAAGATGATTGCTTTCTGTAAGATAGGCCTTGTTGCCTTCTGTTAGGGCCTTCGTTTAGGCTATCAAATCTCAGGTATGTTTCTTAATAATTGCTTGCTAATGCTACTGCACTCGGGCTGCCCTCTGACTCTCTCTTAGGTGATGTTGTTTTGTGAAGTTGGTAAAGTAGTGTTCTTTATGTTCAAGCACCATACTGCACATAAATACACATAGAAGCATGCCAGCAACTGAAGTATGGTGATGATAGCTTATTAATTATGGTGATGAAACCTTATTCCTTTGCAAACAATTGCAAACTATATAGTCAGGTTACAATGGTTACATTGATAGCTCTGACTCTCTGATTCTCCTTTTTGTTCAAGCATCAAAAATTAGAGAGCTATCGTTGTAACCATTGTGACTCTATGACTTTCTCGATTTCATCATCATTCTTAATTGCATTGTTGTTGTTTTAGCCTATGCAGTTCTGATGCCTAAGCTTTTGTGCATTACTTCTGTTCAGATTGTTGTATCATGTTGGTGTTCTTTTGTTCGAGTAATGAAAATTACTCTTTGTTCCTTCTTAATTATAGATTAGAGAGCTATCATTATAACCATTATAACCTGAATTTTTATAGTTTGATATTTTGTACGAAGGAATAAGGTTTCATCACTATACTTCAGTTTCTGACATCCTTATATGTCTATTTTTACGCTCTTTACTATTTTAGTCATAGGGTATCATAAAATGATGGTTATTATTTTATTTCAGTATACTTAGGTCACAACTTCAAAGGTCTAAGCTAATATAATCTCTTTTAGATGATCAACTACTCTCTGTAAGATAGGCCTTGTTGCCTTATGTTAGGGCTTTCTTTTTGTCTATCAATGCTCCATTTTTCTCCCTCAAATTATTCTTTCGTATGTTTCTTGATGATTGCTTGCAGTTTAATTAGTTTTGATGGATTTCATTGACTTCTAAAGCTATTGCACTCGGGCTGCCCTCTAACTTTTCTCTAGTTAATGTTGTTTTGGGAAGTTGGTAAAACGGTGTTCTTTTTGTTGAAGCATCAAAAACTACTCTCTGTTTCTTCTTGGTTATCGATGAGAGAGCTATCATTGTAACTATTGTAACCTAACTTTATAATTTGCTATTGTGTACGAAGGAGGCTACATCACCGTACTTAATAAACTTTCTTCTCCATTCTTCAGTTTTTGACATGCTTCTATGTATTTATGCACAGTATGGTGATAAAACCTTTTTCCTCTGCACACAATAGCAAACTATAAAGTTAGGTTAAATTATTATAATGGTAGCTCTTTAATAGATATAACTAATGAAAAACAGAGAGCAATTTTCAATGCTTGAACAAAGAACACCAGCATGATACAACAATCTGACTTGAAGAAGTTATCCACAATAGCTTAGGCATCAGAACTGCATAGGCTAAACAGAAACATTGCAATTCAATTTAAGTCATTTTAGGGTATCATTGGATGATGGTTATTATTTTTGTAATGCTCCGTTTTTATGCTTTAGTTTCTGGTATGCTTCTATGTGTATTTATGCGCTCTTTACTATTTTAGTCATTTTAGTTACCATAGGATCATGGTTATTATTTTATTTCAGTATACTTGAATCACAACATCAAAAGTCTAAGCTATGGTAAGATGATCAACTCTCTGTAAAATTGGCCTCGTAGCCTTCTGTTTGGGCCTTGTTTTATGATTTAATTGAGGCTGTCAAATCTTCAGTTTTCTCCCTTCAATTATTCTCTAGTATGTTTCTTGATGATTGCTTGCATTTTAACTTGTTTTTATTGATCTCACTCAAATTTGTAATTCTCCTTTTTTATGCTTCAGTTTTTGGCATGCTTCTATGAATATTTATGCGCTCTTTACTACTTTAGTCATTTTAGGATATCATAAGATGATGGTTATTATTTTATTTATGTATACTTGAGTCACAACTTCAAGGGTTTAAGCTAATGTAATGTCCTTAAGATGATCAACTCTCTATAAGATAAGCCTTGTTGCCTTTTGTTCGTTATAATTTAATTGAGTCTTTCAATTCTCCAGGTTTCTCCCTCGAATTATTCTCTGGTATGTTTCTTGATGATTTGCTAGCATTTTAACTAGTTTTGATTGGTTTTACTCAGATTTGTAATGCTCTTTTTTTCTGCTTCAGCTTCTAGCATGCTTCTATGTGTATTTATCCGCTCTGTACTATTTTTGTCATTTTAGGGTATCATAAGACGATGGTTATTATTTTTGTAATGCTCTTTTTTTATGCTTCAGTTTCTAGTATGCTTCTATGTGTATTTATGCGCTCTTTACTATTTTAGTCATTTTAGGGTATCATAGGATGATGGTTATTATTTTATTTCAGTATACTTGAGGCACAGCCACAAAGATTAAGCTAATGTAATCTTTGTTAGAAGATCAACTGTCTGTAAGATAGGCCTTGTTGCCTTCTGTTTAGGCTTTCTTTTATGATATAATTGAGTCTATTAATTCTTCAATTTTCTCCCTCCAATTACTCTCTGGTATGTTTCTTGATGATTGCTTGCAGGTTAATTAGTTTTGATTGGTCTTACTCAGATTTGTAATGCTCCATTTTTATGCTTCAATTTCTGGCATGTTTCTATATGTATTTATGCGCTCTTTACTATTTTAGTCATTTTAGGGTATCTTAAGATGATGGTTATCATTTTATTTCAGTATACTTGAGTCACAGCTTCAATGGTCTATGCTAATGTAATTTGTGTAAGATGATCAACTCTCTGTAAGATAGGTCTTGTTGCCTTCTGTTAGGGTCTTCTTTTAGTCTATCATTCTTGAGTTTTCTCCCTCCAATTATTCTGTGGTATGTTTTTTTATGATTGCTTGCAGTTTAAATAATTTTGATGGATTTCGTTGACTCCTAATGGCTATTGTGCTTGAGCGACCCTCTGACTCTCCTCTAGGTGATGTTGGTTTGTGAAGATGGTAATGAGGTGTTCTTTTTATTAAAGCATCGAAATTGCCCTCTGTTTTTTCTTGATTATCGATTAGAGAGCTATCATTGATATTGTTTCTTCTGGCATGGTTATCATTGTTATTATTTCTTCTTATGGGCAGTATGGTGATGAAACCTTTTAGCTCCGCACACAATAATAAACTGTAAAGTCAGGCTATCATTGGCTTCAAAGTTCTAAGCCAATGATAACTCTTTAATTGATAGCCAATGATAGGTCTTTAATTGGTAACCAAAAAGAAGAATCAAAGAGCAATTTTCGATGCTTGAACAGAAAGAACCCCTCTTTACCACCTGCACAAAACAACATCACCTAGAGGAGAGTCAAAGGGCAGCCTAAGTGCATTAAGAGTCAACAAAATCCATCAAAACAAGTGAAACTGCAAGAAACATACCAGAGAATAATTTGAGGGAGAAAACTGGAGAATTAATGGACTAAAAAAAGGCCCTAACAGAGGCAACAAGACCTATTTATAGAGAGTTGATCATCTTACAGAGAATACATTAGGTTAGACCTTTGAAGCCGTAACTCAAGTATACTGAATTAAAATAATAACCATCGTCTTATGCTAGCCAAAAATTACTAAACTAACAAAGAGTTCATAAATACACATAGAAGCATGTCAGAAACTAAAGCAAAAAAAGGAGCATTACAAAAATAATAACCATCACATCCTATGATACCCTAAAATGACTAAAGAAGTAAAGAGCACCTAGAAGCATGCCAGAAACAGAAGTATGGTGATGAAACCTTATTAAGTGTGGTTTTGAAAGCTTATTCCTCTATACACAATAACAAACAATAAAATCAGGTTACAATGGTTACAATGATAGCTCTCTAATTGATAACCAAGAAGAAACAGAGAGCAATTTTCGATGATTCAACAAAAGAAGTCCAACATGATATATCATTTTGAATAGAAATAATTCACAATAGCTTAGGCATCAAAACTGCATAGGCTAAAATAACTATTTTAGTCATTTTAGGGTATCATAGGATGATGGGTATTTTTGTAATGCTCATTTTTTATGCTTCTATTTTTGGCATGCTTCCATGTGTATTTGTACGCTCTTTTACTATTTTTATTATTTTAGGGTATTATAGGATCATGGTTAATATTTTATTTCAGTATGCTTGAGTCACGGTTTAAAAGGTCTAAGCTAATGTAATATCTGTAAGATGATCAACTCTCTGTAAGATAGGCCTTGTTACTTTATGCTTCAGTTTAACTAGTTTTGATGGATTTCGTTGACTCCTAATGCTATTGCACTCGGGAGGGGATGTTGTTTTGTGAAGTTGGTAAAGAAGTGTTCTTTTTGTTCAAGCATCGAAAATTGCTCTCTGATGTTGTTTTGTGAAGTTGCTATTGTGTGTTGAGGAATAAAGTTTCATCAGCATATTAATTGCATTGTTGTGTTTTGGCCTCTGCAGTTCTTATGCCTAAGCTATTGTGGATGACTTTTATTCAAAATTTTGTATCATATTGGTGTTCTTTTGTTTAAGCATAAAAAATTGCTCTTTGTTTCATCTTGGTTATAGATTAGAGAGCTATTAACCATTGTAACCTGACTTTATAGTTAGCTATTGTGTGCGGAAGAATATGGTTTCATCGTCGTAATAAGGTTTCATCATCATACTTTTGTTTCTAGCATGCTTCAATGTGTATTTATGTACTCTTCACTATTTTAGAACTTTTTGTAATGCTCATTTTTTTTGCTTCAGTTTCTGGTATGCTTCTATGTTGTATTTATGCTCTCTTAACTATTTTAATCATTTTAGGGTATCATAAGATGATGGTTATTATTTTATTTCAGTATACTTGAGTCACGTTTCAAAGGTCTGAGCCATTGTAATCTCTGTATGATGATCAACTCTCTGTAAGATAGGTCTTGTTGACTTCTGTTAGGGCCTTCTTTTAGTTTATCAATTCTCCAGTATACGCATGCCAGAAACTGAAGCATAAAAAAGGAGCATTAGAAAAATGAGTAAAACCAATCAAAACTAGTTAAACTGCAATTATCAAGAAACATACCAGTGAATAATTTGAGGGAGAAAACTGGAGAATTGATAGACTAAAAGAAGGTCCTAACAGAAGGCAACAAGGCCTACTTACAGAGAGTTGATCATCTTAAAGATAATACATTGGCTGACTTTTGAAGCCGTGACTCAAATATACTGAAATGAAATAATAACCACCATCTTATGCTACCTTAAAATGACTAAAATAATAAAGAGCGTATAAATACAGATAAAAGCATGCCAGAAACTGAAGGAAAAAAAAAAGAGCATTACAAAAATAATAACCATCACATCCTATGCTACCGTAAAATGACTAAAATAGTAAAGAGCGCATAAATACACATAGAAGCATGCTAGAAACAAAAGTATGGTGATGAAACCCTATTAATTACAGTGATGAAACTTTATTACTCCGTACATAATAGAAAACTATAAAGTCAGTTTACAATGGTTACAATGATAGCTCTCTAATCGATAACCAAGAAGTAACAAAGAGCAATTTTCGATGCTTGAACAAAAGAACACCAACATGATACATCAAACTGAATAAAAGTAATCCACAATAGCTTAGGCATCAGAACTGCATAGGCTAAAATGACTATTTTAGTAATTTAGGGTATCATCGGATGATGGTTATTATTTTTGTAATGCTCATTTTTTATGCTTCCATGTGAATTTATTCGCTCTTTACTATTTTTGTTATTTTATGGTATCATCGGATGATGGTTATTATTTTATTTCAGTATACTTGAGTCACGGCTTCAAAGTTCTTAGCTAATGTAATCTCTGTAAGATGATCAACTCTCTGTAAGATAGGCCTTGTTGCCCTATATTAGAATTGAGTCTATCAATTCTCCTATTTTCTCCCTCCAATTAATCTCTGGTATGTTTCTTAATGATTGTTTGCAGTTTAACTAGTTTTGATTGGTCTTACTCAGATTTGTAATACTTAGTTTCTGGCATGCTTCTATGTGTCTTTATGCGCTCTTTACTATTTTAGTCATTTTAGGGTATCACTTTTGAAGCCGTGACGCAAGTATACTGAAATAAAATAATAACCATCATCTTTTGATAGTTGATCAACTCTCTGTAATCTTTGTACTGCCTTATGTATTCTCTGTAAGATGATCAACTCTCTGTAAGATAGTCCTTGTTGTTTTTTGTTAGGGCCTTCTTTTAGTCAATTCTCCATTTTTTCCCTCGAATTATTCTCTAATACGTTTCTTGATGACTGCTTGCAGTTTAACTAATTTTGATGAATTTCGTTGACTCCTAATGCTATTATTGCACTCGGGTCCTCTAGGTGATGTTGTTTTATGAAGTTGGTAAAGAGGTGTTCTTTTTGTTCAAGCATCGAAAATTGCTCTCTGATGTTGTTTTGTGTAGTTGTTATTAATAAGGTTTCATCACCAAACTTATTTGCTTTGTTGTTGTTTAGCCTGTGCAGTTCTAATGCCTAAGCTATTGTGGAATACTTCTATTCAGATTGTTGTATCATGTTGGTGTTCTTTTGTCTAAGCATCAAAAATTGCACTTTGTTTCTTCTTGGTTATCGTTGTAACCATTGTAACCTGACTTTATAGTTTGCTATTGTTTGCGGAGGAATAAAGTTTCATCACCATAATAAGCTTTCATCACCATACTTTGTTTCTGGCATGCTTCTATGTATTTATGCGCTCTTTACTATTTTAGTCATTTTTGCAATGGGCCTTTTTTTGCTTCAATTTCTGGCATGCTTTTTATGTGTATTATGCGCTCTTAACTATTTTAGTCATTTTAGTGCATCATAGGATGATGGTTATTATTTTATTTTAGTATTTTTGAGTCACGGCTTCGAAGGTCTAAGCCAATGTGATCTCCGTAAAATGATCAACTCTCTCTAAGATAGGCCTTGTTGCCTTCTGTGTAAGATCACACAGCACTCGCAGTGACGGGTTTCTAAGTCCTGCTCTAGTGGAGAGAGCCCATAGAAATGGGGTGCGTGCAACTCTATCCCCTTCTCTCTCCCTCTCTCTATCTAGGATATTTTATTTGTTTTGGTACCCCTTTCCGTTACGTTTTTATGGGCATTCTCGAATTGTTCTATCATTCCCATCGTTCTGCTACTTTGAGTGTGGGTTTTCATTTTTATAAGTGGGGTGCTGGTTTTGATGAAAACAGGGCGTAGATAATTAGTTTCCTTCTTATAATTTGATTGAATAGATATTTGTTTGTGTTTCTATTTCTTTACCATCTTGTTTATGATTTTTTTTTTTTTTGAACGTGACAAGTTTTAACCACCGTCCCACCAACTTATTTGTGATATTTTACGCATAAAAATCCTATTTTATTGAGGGTTTTGGATTATATCCTTGTTTTTAAAGCCATATGTAATTGGGCATTTGGCAAAGAGATTCTATGTGTTTATACTCTGAGAGTTTCTATTTTTCTTTACTATACTTTTCATAATTGTCTTTCTCGTCTGCATTTTTCTTCCTTGTTTCAGAGGCATACGTAATTCGGCATTTGACAAAGAGATTCTCTACAAATTAAAACAAAGAAGAAGATTTGGCTTGTTGTGTGGTATGAGATGGTAACACAGTTCTACTTGTATGGGATTTGCTAGAAAAGTGGTATTGAGGTGATTATCCAGGCTTTGTTATTATTTACTACTTCACTAAAGGTCTCAAACAGCGATAAGCTAAGGTCTAGGTGTGCTTGCTGCTTTAGTGTTAAGATATATAAATACATTACATTTGAACTGCTTGAGTATGCACTAATATTCTATTCATTATGGGAATAAACTACCCCCGGCAATATCATGATGAGCATCAAATCTTGAATTAGGGTAAACCATATGAATTCCCTAACTCTGTACTTAAATGTACAAAACATGAAGATGATAACTCTGTTTTTCATAAATGGGCAATAAGAAAAAAAATATCCCATGTTTTCATCATATTGACAAGGGAATAGATACACTCTATAGTCTGCGTTTATAGAGCGGTAGTCCTACATGAAAGGTGATGTGGAGATTAGTGATGATACTACGTGGGCTATCATTCCTTATTATTCTTCATATATCCTTTAATTGGGTATGATTTTGGTGAAAAATGGGAGGGGCCGCAATCTGAATGGATCTGATTTTCAGCACCAAATAACAGGTTGGGGTGGACAATGCAAGGTCCCAAGTTCATGTATAGTAGTGAATCCCCTCAAATAGCACATTTCGGAATAGGAAACTACTTTATTCTCATCATTCTTAAAGACTTTATTTCTTGTTCTTGCTGCAGATTAGGGAGTACTGTAAACATGATAACCATGGATAAACCCACGATAAATTGCGCATTGAGCTTAGTTGTGTCAGCATAGCCTGTAAGAATCAAGGGCCTGATGAGGATTGCAAGAGTTCATGGTGATTAATATGTCCGAGTATTTCTAGTGATCTAATGATTTGAAAATTTATATCAAATGGAATGTTTGGCATTGGGTCTTGTCATCTTGATGGAGTCAATACTGTGTATGAGTTGGTGATGGGCATTATCTTGAAATTACTCTTCCACTTTAGGTGAATGGTTGATATTAAGGTGAGCATGGCGTCGACTGATATAATGATCAGTTCTTGCCACACTTTGTGAAAAGACTTTCTCTATTGGTGATCTAAAATTTTGAAGTTCTACAAAATTGCTAGTAATGTATGTCTTTCAAAAGATTTATGATTTAATAATCATTTAAATGACTAAAATTATCTATGTTCTTGATGAGAATTAAGAATGCTTTGTGGCTGTAGAGAAACTGAGAGATGGGATCAGCTGCTCTTTGTTCAAAAGTTTTAAAATGTAACCGTGGCATGAAATTTTCCAGGTCTTCTAGGAGGCTATTTAATGCCTTCATGAAGTATATCGATGAGGAAGATGGACCAGAACAGTGGAAGTTACATCATGCATACTTCCTCTTGGAGATGATCTTGGAAGAAGGAATTGTTGCTAGCCTTCTATAGATGGTCATTCCATTGGTTGATGCTTGTGCCTCAAGCATAAGATCCATTATCATCTGATCATTGGAACACATGTCGCATCATTGTATGATGCAAATCCTTAAATAAAATGATGCAAATTCTTAAATAAATTTTCTCCCTGCTAAAGTCAGCATTACCCCGTACCTTCACATGGGCCTGGGTATCATGTGTCGACCGGCTAGAGACGCACTGACACGTGACCGTACATTGTCTGGTGATGTCATTGAATTTTACTTAAACGACACTTAAATGTACACCAACATGTGCATAAAAAGATGGGCACTCTTGATGGTAGAGGTAATGTTGCATTAGCGATAGGTCTTGGGATCTCTCTAGAGCCTGGTTTTAGTGTTAACAAAAGATGGAATTACATTATGAAGTGAATGGTAAACGAAATGTTTTCTAAATTCAAATTATTTGTTTTATGTTTTTTATAGTACGGTATAAAAAAGACTGTGTTCAATCCGGCATATAGAAAAACTAATAAAACTTAAATAGTCGGTACATTCTCAACCATCTAATCTTAATTAAACAATTCAAAAACAATAGTCTTGGACCTTTCCTGTGGCGCGTGTTGAGATAATGAATATCTAGGATTCATATTAATATACATCAGTATAGATGTATGGGTATATATCTCTTGATAAGGTTAAGTATCTAGAAGATAGAGACCAAGTTACTTGGTCATCAAGTTATCATACTATATTTATCTCCTCTAATTGTGTGATTGTCTTCTATATAGAGAGGTACTCATTGATGTAAACATTCATCCAAAATAGTGAAAATATAGTCGGTTGGGGCTTTGGATTCGTGGATGTAAGGCTTTGACTTGATCCACGTAAATGTTGTTTTCTCTCTTCTTCTTCTCTCTTCATTTACATTCTATGCTCTCACGAATTCTAACATGGTATCAGAGCAAGGTATCAGAGCCATGCCAATCTATCAGTAGCGATTTATTGCTCAACAAGGGTTGCTTCATCTCTCTAGATAGTAATCCATGTCAATGGATTCGTCAACGAGTTGAAGCCAAGGGCTCTGTGGCCATTGTTACGTTCATTTTTTTTAAAAGACCCTTTCGAAACTTAAAGTACAACAGGTAACAAATCCGGTTGCATCAAGGTCACAGTACAAGACCACGGTACATGTTCCGTGAGTTTTTTCTTTTGCCGTGAGTTTTGTTTTTGCCCATGGAGGTTTTGCAAACTGATGCACATGATTTCTCTTGAATGGTGCAAAAGGTTTTTGCAATTTTGAGTCCACGTTTTCTCTTGTATGGTGCAAATGGTTTTTGCAATTTGGGGGACACAATTTCTCTTAAAATAGGTATTGCAAAAGGATTTTATAAGGAAACTATTATTGGATCGTGAGGCACCAATTTTGTCGTGAGGCATCGAACAGTCAGTGCACCGCTGGCGTGTGCTGCAAGGGTTCGAATAAGAGGATCGAAACTATGTAGAGAGAGACCTAAGATGATTGAATTATCGAAACTATGAAGAGAGAGACCTAAGATGATTGAATTGTCTTGGTTGATAGTCATGTTTTTCGTTACGTGATCCTGTTTGATGATTAAGTTTTTCGTTACATGATCCAGATTGATGATTGAATTTCTCGATTCTGGTTGATGATCATGTTTTTCGTTACGTGATCTCATTTGATGATGGAGTTTTTCGTTACTCCATCCTGTGTGATGATGAGTGTACTCGATCCTGTCTGCTTTAGATACCTATTTTTCAATGATTGAGTGTTCTGTTACTCAATCTTATTGAACGATGATTGAGTTTTTCATTACTCAATTCTGTTTGATGATGAAGTTTTTCGTTGCTCCATTATGTGTGATGATTGTTGAGTTTTTTGTTACTCGATCCCAAATGTTCCGAAGAAGAGAAAAAGAAAGATCATTTTTTTTAGAGAGAGAAAGCATCTAAAAAGAAAGAAGCATCTGAGATAGAAGATCTTCAAAGAAAAAAACCATAGAGAGAGAAAGTTTCTAGAAGAAAGTGGAGAGCTCAATAAATGTTGTTTCTTGGAAGACCTTAGAGAGAGAAAGTTTCTAGAAGAAAGTAGAGAGCTTACCTAAGAAATGTTGTTTCTTGGCAGATCATAGTAACTTGTGAAATCTATCATGGACTTGATCACTACTCGTTTTATTTAACAACTTAGTACTGTCGCTTTGCTTGACAACTTAGTATTGTTTTCCAGCTGCTTTGTGTCAAAGCATATTAAGTTTGAGGGAGAGTGTTGGGGTAATGGATATCTAGGATTCATATTGATATACATCATTATGGATGTATGGGTTGATAAGATCAGGTATCTAGAAGATAGAGACCAAGTTACTTGGTCATCAAGTTATTATATTATATTTATCTCCTCTAATTGTGTGCTTGTCCACCATATATAGAGGTACTCATTGATATAAATATTCATCCAAAGTAATGAAGATATAGCTGGTTAGGGCTTTGGATCTGTGGACGTAAAGTTTTGGCTTGAACTACGTAAATGTTGTGTTCTCTCTTCTTTTTCTATCTTCATTTCCATTCTATGCTCCCACGAATTCGAACAGCGCCCCGCATAAAGAAAATTTCCTCAATAGTATATGCCCTTGCAATGAACCATATATCTACCATAAGCCAGAAATGTGAAATATTCTCCTGTCAAAAATGATGACCACTTAAAATGGAGACTGTATTGAACGGAATATCACAAACATCCCAAGCCATCAAATAATCAAATCTAAAGTGGGATGACTAGAGTTTGTTATTTTTGGATTGTCTACAAAGAGATCATTTATCTTTTGTATATAGTGGTCAAAATCATTCAATATCCCTTAAATTTCATGAGGACGCGGTTAGCATGCGGCTTAGCCCGCATAGTGTAGAAATGCGGGTTTGGCAATAAATATATATTTAAAATACAATTTGATCCTAATTTTTAAAGAATATATAACCTTTAACATGGAAATCATGAATATGAAAAATAATAAAATTGAAAACTAGAAATAATCATAATATTAATAAAACATTTGGACCATTAGTTACAACTATTTTTAGATGGACCACGTATTTGCATCTTTCTTTAAGATTGATGCTTTATACTTCTGGACCGCATATTTAGAAATGCGGTCTAGCTCGCATGAAACAATTATTCATTTCAAATGGGTGATCGTAAGAATGTCATTGAATAGACACACAAAGTTCCAAAAACCAAATTCTCGGATTTGGTGACTCACTCTAAGCCATCCAATTGACATCTAATGCTTGAGAATGTCTTAGACCTTTATGTATGAAAGGTAAATGATATATTTAGAAAAAGACTCTTATTTCTTAGTGTAAAGCGGACAAATGTCTATCTTAGACAATAAAATATGACTCCTCGCCACTTGATTTCAAATACGATAATTATGGGTAGTTCTGATCTTTTTAATTTAGATTAAAGATAAACTATTCCATAGATTTTTCACGTCTAATGATTAGGAGGGATTTTTTTTATATACAAAAAGTATATAATAAGATCATTTATTAGTCGATATTAATTAATTGAGGAAAGATTTTGACGATGATGATGATGAGTACGATCATTTATACAAAAGTAAGTAAGATCATTTATACAAAGGTAAATGGTGTAATAATTGCTTTTAAGAAATAAATTCATCTTAAGCAACATAAGGGGATGAAAAGGTCAAAAATAAAAAAATAAAAAAACGGAAAAAAAAGTAAAAAGAAACGTAAGCTAGAATGCCATTGAATCAAAAGTTAAGGATATCATTAGATCTAACAAATCCGATCCCACTAAAAAAATACAGCAAAAAATACCTACCCAAATAATAATAACAGAAGATAACATCATTTGTGATTGAGACATCAACGGCAAATAAAATTCTATGCATTTAATAGTAACATAAAATAAGTGTCTTATATTTATATTGTATTGACAAATAGACAACCTATTATTTAATAGAAGCATAAAATCAAAGGACTCTGTGTATGTAGCACGGGACATGGGTCGTTAAGAAAGAAAAGATGGTTGCTTTGCCATCGGATTGGGCTTTGAAGATCGGGTGCGAGGACGATGGTTTTTTAAGGGCGAGAGAGGACACGCTATGTGGACCGCTGGATTATGATAACGGGTGGCAGGGAGGGGTGATAGGTGTGGATTTGAACAAGAAGCAGAGTCACAACGCGAATGAGAGGGAGAGGAGGAAGAGGCTCAACACCGCCTTCTCCAACCTCCGATTCTTGTTGCCGGATTCTTCCATCTCTAAGGTCTGCAGCATCTCTCTACTAGTCCTAGTAACCTCGGTCAGTCAAACTTAGAATCGGCTGTTCAAATCGAAATCGGCACTCGCAGATCCAGTTTTGACGGATTTTATAGTCAGGTTGGGTATTTTCAAAAGCATTCGAAACAATTTATGTAAAATCCTAAAAAATAAAAAATTTGTTTGTAATGTATTTTTAAATATTTTTTATCATTTGCCACAAAATGGCTTCTATATTTTTTCATCTTTTTTTTGAAAATTTTGAAAATGCTTCTGGACACAAATTGATTTTTTTAAATCTATTTTTTATTTTTATTTTACTAATTTTCAATTTTATTTGGATGTGTTTGTTTAATCATTCTTTATATAAAAATTTTCTCTTTTTTTTTTTGAATTTTTTGTATTTTTAATGCTTTTTAAACCAGTCGGGATTTGTCAGTTAAGCCGGTTGAACTGGCCGGTATAACGATTACTCAAAACCGGGCATTGGCCAGCATCCAAGGTCGGTTCGATTTTTTAAACACTGCGTTCTAAAGATGGCAATGGGGTGGCCAGTTCTACCCCTAGCCCCACCCCATTCTAATGAGGAAAAGGAAAATAAAGTAAAAGAGATATTCAACAAAAGAAAAAACAAAAGAGGCCGGGCACATTTTTTTTGGGTCTAGGGCCTAATTTTTTAAAGACAGTGTCCGGGCCGGCCCACCCAACCCATTGACACCTTTATCTCTCTCCCCTCTTGTTGCTTTTCTAGTGCTCTGTTTCTTACTGATGTTGCAGAGAAAATGGAGTATACCCACCACAGTATCAAAAGCCGTAGATTACATACCAGAGCTCCAGAGAGAGGTTGATGATCTTTTGAAAAGGAGAGAAAAACTCCATGCAAGCGTTTCAACGCACCACGAAAGAACTCATCCTCTCACTTCTTGTCTCCCTACAGTCACTGTCATCAGAGTTGATCAACTGGAGATCACAACCCAAATATGCCTTTCCAAAGCTTATAGCCTTCCGTTCTCAACTCTTGTTGCAAGGTTGGAAGGAGAAGGCTTGCATGTAACAAGTGGTTCCACGTCTGCCATTTGTGGGAACAGAGTGTGCTACAATCTCCATCTTCAGGTACTACTTGCAACTAAATTTGGCTCTCTCTTTTTCTCTCCCAACCAACATAGGGAGCCGGCGATGGCTGAGGTGCTAATCTGGTTAGGTCGATCAGCAGATCTAGGCCCTGGTTCACGTCCAATTTTTGGAGCCAGTGAGTCACTCCAAGAATCGGGACTTGACATGGGGCTGGGTTAGGTAGTGGTCGATCTTATCCAACTATATATAATAATATTATATATAATATAATGAAAGAAAATGGTTTGACTGTGCTGGAGCCTTATCAAAACAAGTAAAGCAAGCATTAAAAAACCTCTAAATCAAGGTTGCGGTTTGCATAGAGCCTCTGAACGATCAAATTAGATCTCACCTTCAAATAGTATAAAAAAATGTGGTTTTAATATTGAAAATATTTGTGATAGCCTTAAAACATATTTTTATATTTAATTATAAAATTTAAAGCTTTAACAATAGTGTAGATCGCGTAAATTTATGAACACTTGAAAATCTTGAAAATTGATGGTCAAAAAATGCGTTACAAGATATACTATTTCCAAAACTTGAAATCCATTTTTTTCTCGTGTCCATGCATCTTGATGTCGAGATGATCAACTTGATGATATATTTGGGTATCAAAACATCATCTTCTAGTAAAATTTTTGTGGTGGGCTCTAATTTGACTGTTTAGAACCTCGGCTCTATATAAACTTTTCCCTTACATCAATCATCTTGACTTGAACATTATAGTTGTGAAAAAAAATAGAATTTCAAGCTTCAAAATAGCAAGTTTTATAATAAATTATTTAGATAATCTATTTCGCCCTAAAAATTGGTTTAAGAAGGATGTTGACCTTAAACTTTCCCTTAACCCATCCTATACCTGGGTAAAAGGGCATGGTTGTGTTAGGAACATGCTGGGTAAAAGGGCATGGTTATGTTAAATAGGCAGCCAACATAATTTTTTTCCCAAAGCCCATCATGATGATGATTTCACCCTAAACATCAGTGTTCAGAGATCCGCAAGATCTTTTTTGAGTTTTGGATTTCATTGTCGGTGTTGAAAATTGATTTTAGAGCCATCATGGATATTTTTGTTGCTGAAAGGACGAAGATTGCATATGAGGCTTTATTAGCCTAGGCCTTATAAAAACCTCATCCTTTAATAATTATTTATGTTTGGAAAATAGTTTGATAGGTCTGCAACCTTATCAAAATAAGTAAAGCCTCATCTTAAAACTCATAAAAATTATACTTCTATGTCGGAAATTCTTCAAAATCCACTATCTCTGCCTTGGTCATTATAATTGTGAAAAAAAGATTAGGATTTGAAAATAGTGCATACTGTAAAGCATCATCTAGACTGTCCATTTCGGCCTAAAAATAAGTGTTTAACGATTGGCAAGATTTGTACCATTTCTTAATACTCAAATTTCATAGCTGGTGTTGCAAAATTAATTTTAGAACCATCATGAAGATTTTTAATGGCCAAGGTACATTCCAGACGAGGATTCGAAATAGACCTTTGCTTTGTTTTATAAAGCCTAAACCTTATGGAAACTATGACCTTTAGCTTTATGTACCATACATATTATGTATCCTTACTTAGGAATAGGCAAAATAAGGCTTTGGGGAAAAAGTAAAGCCTCGCCTCAAAATTTACTAAAAATTGCAATTCCAGCATTGTAAAGCTTTTAAATCGATCATCTCGATCTTGAACATTATGGTTGTAAAAAAATTAGGATTTTAAGCCTTTGAAAATAGTGTATACCCCATTGTAATATGATATATGATCTAGACGGTTTAGTTTCAATTATTCGTGGATTCACAAGATCGGTACCATTTTTTGAGCTACAAATTTTATAATCTATGATGGACAAGAGATTTTCTATGCCCAAAATATTTTTTGAATGACATTTCAAAGTGAGGATTTACTTTCTTTTCATAAGGCCTAGGCATGATGGAAACTACACATGTTAGTTTGGGGTGCATTTATATAAAGGGAAAGGTTTCTATGCTTCCCCTACAACATAGAAGTTCTATCCTCCTCCTACCATCCAGCCGTCCAATTTTGATCAAGAGAGTCACTCACTGTTTGATCTGAAATCCGACGTCTCAAAGTAGTTTATTTTTAGTTTTTTTATACAAATTGTATGAATATAAAATTTGGTACGTGTCATCTTCTCATTGGGCGCACCTATAAAAAATATTAAAAATAATTTTTCGATAAAATATAATACCCAAAATATGCCTTAAATCTTTTAGGAGTATTTTAGTCATTTTATTTTACTAAAAATATTTTTTTATATTTTTCACTAGTACAAATTTAATAGAGGAATGGACGTCCAAAATTTGGTGTCAAAATAATTTATAGAAAAAAATTTAAATAAAATAGTGTATATACATGACATTGTGATTGGAGCAATCTTAACCCTCCATTCAGAATGGACAGTTGGATAAGGGCGAGGATAGAACTTTCATGCTCTAGGAGAAGTATAGAAAGCTTGCCCTTATATAAATATTAACTTTAGACAATACGCACCTCTAAACGCTGCTTAAAATATAGTTACGGTGTGATAAATCTTTATGATGGCATAAAAATCTAGTTGTAGTTAGAATTATGAAATTTAAAGCTTAAAAATTTGTACAGATATACAATTTATAGTATTTACTTAGTTTCTTTTTTCATCTCAATACTTTTTGGGTCAAGATGATCAATTGGATGGTTTTTCAACATTGGAAGAAGTTTTTGAAGTGAGTTTTTGGGGTGCACTTTATATAAATATTTGCAGTTTATGTATTCCATCATATTAAAATATAGGCTGAGGTTTGTATAAGGTGCCGGTGTACCTTTAAATTTGTCAAAAGCTGTAGTTTCAGCTCTAGAAGCCTCGCGATGACTTGAAAATCTATGTTCAACCATAATTATGATATTTAAATTTCTGAAAATACCGCAGATTGATCATGTCTATAAAATTTTAAAAATATTTAAAATAGAGCATCTAGATAACTTATTACAAGATACATTTTTTTCGTACTTGAGACCCCTTTTTTTATATATATTGATACATTTTGAGGTGGAGATGATCAATTGGAAGGTTTTTCAACTTCAAAACACATTTTTACTAGATTTTTTAGAAACATCTTAATTTTATAATATAAAATTGTGACCTTACGTAAACTTTGTTCGAAAATATAATAAAATGAATGCTCTCTCTCTCTCACCACTCTGCTTTTATGGCCGCAACCATCGCCAACTAATTATTCCATTTCACTATTTAATCAAATGTGAAATAAGCCTTAACCACCCCAACCAACTATTCCATTTCACTATTTGACCAATGTGAATAAAAAGTTTAAAGTTTGAAATTTTAATCTACCTATACATATTGATTTACCCATTGTAGGTTATAGAAAAATATCCCCTCTTTTTTTTACCTTACAACTCTCTCTCAGAATAATTCATAGTTTTGGTTTATTTCTCATGAATGAGAGAGAATAAGAATATATAGCCTACAACAAGAAAAAGGTAAAGAGTGTCTAAACTAAAGAGAGAGAGACTAAGGGGTGTTAAGAGAGGAGGTAGAAGCAATGATTGAGACATACGATAGAGGGGGATGGGGATTGAAAGAAGAGGGGAAAATGGAAGAGAGAGAGGGGCTGGGAATGGGTTGGTTTGGATCGCATTTGGATCTAGAGCATTTATGGGATTTAGATTTGGCTTCGGATCCGAGTGAATCCAGAATATTCAGATATGGATCCAGCTCTAAAAATGTACATGAGATATAGATTTGGATCCAGACTTGATCGGATCCAAAAAATTTATTTATATATTATTTGATATTTATAAAATAAAAAATAATATATTATACATTATAAAAAATATATAATATATAATATAAAATAATATATAATATTTTAATAATTGGATCGAATCCAGATGGG
Organism: Amborella trichopoda; assembly: GCF_000471905.2. The sequence goes on from NW_006497648.1 coordinate 347,289, forward strand.
ATCTACATGTTCTCATATCCGATTTGAATAACTATTCGAATCTAAATTTTAGATGCGGATAACATCGGATCAAAATCTTAAATCCATACCCAGATCTGGATAGGATATGAAGTTCGAGTTTTGGATCCAACTCGAGTAAATTCAGCCCTAGTCATAGGGTTTGCTTAGCATAGAGCACAACAAAGATAGCTAGGTTCCTTGAATTAGGGAAAAGAGACAGGGCTTTCGGGGGAGAAGGATAAAATTTGGATCCGTGGAGAGAGCATAGTAATAGGGCTGGTTCTGCGTAAACAGAAAGATAGATTTGTGGGTAGGGGAGGGGGTTGAGAGAGATTGGGTTTTAGCTATAAGAGAGAGAGATTGGGTTTGGCTATATGAAAGAGAGAGAGTGGTTTTTATGTATGTATTTTAGAAGTAAATTAATTATAATTACTAATCGGTGTATTAACGATGGGTAATGAGAGAGAGAGATTGTCTTTTATGCATATATTTTAGAAGTAAATTAATTATAATTACTAATCGGCGTATTAATGATGGACAATATTGTTATGTGACCCCAACAATATATGAGTTACATGCGACTCCATTTCTTAGTCATTTGATCTTATTCGAACGTTTACGATTGTTCATGCGACAATGTCATGCCAAACACTTTTTTATTTTTTATTTTTTTCTACAAAATATTTTTGGAAGAAATTTTGGGCATCCCATTATAAAATTTGGGAGAACCTGGAAAAAATAAAAAGCAAATATTTTCTATAAAAATAAATGACTAATATGCCCCCATAATTTTTATGGGTATTTTGGTAAATTTTCATCAAATGAATTTTTTACTATTTTTTATTTTTTTTATGACGTGCACCCTGTCAGATCTATATATGCCCCAAATTTTGCTTCAAAATTATTTGTAGAATACAAGTAAAAAATAAAAAACTATCAGCTGTCCGAATAAGATCTGACGGTTAAACTCAAGCCATCTCAACCATCTATTAAGATCAAACGGTTAGACTCAAACCATCTCAACATCTACTCAAATATGATAGTTGAGACCAGGGGTCACATATATTATAATATATGCGGGTGAGGTCACGTAAAAATACTTCTTCCTCATTAACATTTGGCATATTTGCATGCTAGTCACCTTTTTCCCGGTTTCGAACTCATCCAACCCACAATTATTTTGAGTGTAATTCATTGGAAACATCAAGATAAAAATAATGGGCAATAATTGCTACAAAGCTTCCCAGTCTATCCGAACCATGTTCTTACTCGCGATGTACATGGAGAACTTTTGAGGGCTTCTTGAGACTTCATATGTGGCCTCAAATTTTTTTGTTATTTTGAAAACAACATTGGGTACTTATTTTTAAATATCCCAATTTATCTATCCACCTGGAACTATTTAGAAGTAAATCATGTTTTTCTACTTATTTGGAAAACGGAGCAATTTTTGCATCAACCAATTTGAAGGACGGATTTAAAATTTATGGAGAATCTTGATAAAGTTTTATATTGACTGCATGTCGTCAATCAATTTAAAAGAAATCCTTTTACAAGCAAACCCATTGATTAATAAAGTCGTTGGAATGTCCAAACGATATTAACGAGTGGGATTATCCATTTTTTTTCTTTTTTTTGTGAGGCCAACACATAACTCATTGGAAAACAAAATCTTTCTGCAGGCTAAAATCATGAACTTATCCATCAATGGACTCGTTTCATTTGGTGCTTCCTTTAAAAGAAGCTACTTGTACATGCTTTAAATTTGGAACTGCCCATTGCATTGAACTCTCCAAACAAAAGGGAAACCAATTTACAAACCATCCTAAAGAGAAAAGGTTCATGGTTTCTTTTTCATTAGTTGAACCACGAATAGGGTAAGAAGTATACACGCTCACTTAGCTTCTCATCCAACTTCCCTTTCTTTGCTTTTTTCACTGTACACATTACACAAGCTCCATGACATCAAAACCCCCTCTATTGTTTCCATTGTTTCCTCTGGTTTGAATTATCATGACCATATCATTTTCCATTGGATGAAAACTAATTATTGGGATAGTTTCGAAATTAGCTGATCTCAATTAGTTGAGAAAAAACTGTGACAATGATGATGATGATTTTGAAATTCTAAATCCTTGAATTCATCACCAATTATAAGCTGGGGATTCATTGGAGCTTGGATGTTCTACCTCACTGAAAGCTAGAATTATTAATATTTGGAAACTTCCTAAAAAGGGTAAGTGGAGTTCCGTGAAAGCATGGAAGTCACAGGTTCTCATTTCTTGAGCACCCAAAACTTCCTAAAGCCAGTTTTCATGTGGCACTTCTCATTTTACAAAACGAATAAGGGCACAATTAACTAGAACTTCCGGGTTATGGAAGTGGAAGTACCAAATATCAAACATGCAAACTTCAATCTCTTACCTTGTGAGGATTCTAGCTTGAGCTTAATTAGTCTAGGACTACTGAAACACTACATCCCAAATTTGAATCTAACAATTGGCAGAGACAAATTTAAGAAAAAAAAGTAACAAAAAAGGATTTCTTATCTTTATTCAAACATCCCTGCATGTCCTGCTTAATTAGCCTAAGAAATTACTTTTATTATTGTTTAGATGCAGAAAGGGTTCGCCACGGTGGACGATGCATTTCTCAGGGAGAATATAATACAACTATGTCAGCTGTCTGCAGTGTTTAGTCCAAGGCAGCATAGGAAGTATGTATCAAAACTTCAAAAGCATTTTGGCTATTTAGAAGAAGGTCATTTGTATTCCCATTTCTAGGGTATATAGATTATGTTTAAAGTATGATTGCCCCGCAGCCCATCTGTGTACTATCAAATCTTATGATCTAATAGCCTGCTTGTAAGGAACTACATTGTTGTTGATATGTTCCCTTTCCTTTCTTACTTCAAATGCCTTGAAAACTGTCCTCCACTAGCTCTGGTAGCTCCATGGATGGATGTAAACCTCAGATATTACAAATGTTGAATTAGCTTTTATGGGCGCTGTATACATAAGCCCCACTTATTAAACAATCTAAGTAAGATGTACTTTCAAATTTTGACGGAAAACCAATTTTTGATGGCCTGAAAATCAATTTCTATCCCTAATTATGAAAATTAAACTTCAAAAAATAGTGTGGATCGAGCATCTATAAATATTTGAAATTATTAAAAATAGAAAGTCTAGATAATGTAGTATAAGATGCATTATTTTTTAAACTTCAACTCCATCATGTTTACATCCATACACCCCCATGGTTGAGATGGTCAATAAAAGAGTCTTTAAAACAACCTTCTCCTGTTGGTTTTTAAGATGTGTCCTTTATGATATAAAATATATAAACTCTTGCCCATCTTTTACAGGCATAGGAGCGTCCCTCACAGGAGCAACCAATTTGTGTAACGGCAATGTGAGGAGCAATGTGATTGCCCAATGAGCACCCATTTATGTGAGAGGGCTATGCTCTCGTCACGACGGATACGATCATGATAAGAATTAGCATGATATATTGTAATCTCTTTATATGATAATTTTTTTCATATCTGTACAGATTTGTTGTAATCACATCTTTGATTGAGTCAATCAAAGATGAGTACATAACTATTATAAATAGAACCTACATCCCTCTCTATGGGGTGCAGAGAATTCTACATAAATATTGCCCTCTAAATTTCTTCAGACCCAAGGTCAAGTATACCTGTTGATCCTAGGTCTAATCAGGTCCATTCCCACCCTACCCTCCCATAGGCATGGGGCATGAAAGGGAGGGTAGGGTGGGAATGGACCCGATTAGACCTAGGATCAACAGGTATACTTGACCTCGAGTCTGAAGAATATTTGTGTAGAATTCTTTACATATCATAGAGAGAGACGTATGTTCTATTTATAATAGTTATATACTCATCCTTGATTGACTCAATCAAAGATGTGATTACAACAAATCTGTACAGATATGAAAAAGATTATCATACGAAGATATTACAATATATCATGTTAATTCTTATCATGATCATATCTTTCTAGATCGTTATCGTCATTCTTATTACTCCCCCTCAAATCATTGTCAATGTAAAACATTGACAACTTGTTTTCTATTGAACGATGTCGTGAAGTAGGAAGACTTTTTGTAAAAATATCAGCAAGTGGTTATGTTGTTGAAACATAATCAGGTGTAATTTCTGTACTTTCAATTTTTTCTTGAATAAAATGACAATCCAGTTCAATATGCTTGGTCCTGTAAGAAGAATTGGATTAAAGACAAACCTTATTGCACTCTGGTTATCACAACGTAGAATTGCATGTTGAATTGTTATACCCAATTCTGATAGAATGTGACAGTACTAAGTGATTTCAGCAGCTATAGCAGACATTGCTCGATATTTTGCTTCTGAACTTGAGTGTGAAACAGTCCGTTGCTTTTTACTACTACAAGACACTAGAGATCCTGCAAAAAAAAATACAAAACCTAGATACCGATCTTCTTGTATCGGGATCTCCAGCTCAATCTACATCAGAATAGGCGATTTAACTTGTCTTCCACCAATGAGAAAGAGAAGATCATCACCCAGGGTGCCTTTTATATATCTGAGAATCCTTTTAGCAGCTATGAGGTACACCTCATAAGGATCATGCATGAATTGACATACTTGATTGACCGCATAGGTGATATATGGTCGAGTGAATGTAAGGTACTGTAGACCAACAACAAGACTTCTATATTTTTTTGGATCTTGAACATGATCATCATCTCTAGCAGATAATTTATTTGTTATGATTATTGGCGTTGGTGATGGTTTACAATTACTCATTCCAATTTTTTCTAACAAATCTAATGCATACTTGTGTTGTTTCAAGTTCATACCTTGTCTCGTGCGCTCAATTTCCACACCTAGGAAATACTCTGAGTCTCCAAGATCTTTCTTAGCAAATTGTGCTTCGAACATTATCTTTAGCTACTTTATTTCATTATCATCATTCTCTATTACAATGATATCATCAACATACAGAAGCACAATCACCAGCTTTTGCTATTTCTTTTTGAAAAATAGAGAGTTGTTTACAACATTTCGAGAATAACCCCCTGCAAGAAAGGTTTTGCAAAAGCTTTCAAAGCAGGTTTGTAGGGTTTGATTGATTCCATATATTGTCTTCTTTAATCTATACACAAGATTAGAGCCGTTCCTCAACCCTTTCGCAAGTCTCTATCTTCTGTTGAAGTAAATTACAGTTTCTCTCTCTAGAAATTCCTCAAAAAAATTCAATCTCTTTCTTCTCTCTCTAAAATTTCAGTTCTCTCTCGATCTAAAAATTTCAACCTCTCTCTCATTCTAAAAATTCCTCTCATCCAATCTTTAAATTCTTTCTCTCTCTAAAAAGCAAAAAAAATAATCATATCTCGTCCAAACCTAAACTTTATCTCGTCAAAGAAACTGAATACTTTCTCTCGTCAGGGAAGTCTCGTACAACCCTAAATTTTGTGTCTCTTTGTAACCTATAGAACCATCAGGGAAGTTTCTTTAAAAATTCCTATCTCATCTTGCTCCTTTATCATCACCATTCTTCGTAGAAAAGTAATATCTTTCTTTACTTCTTTTACAATTAATTTTTGAAAAGTTTTTAACCACATAAAGATGAAAGTTTTTAAAACTTCTCGTCTAAAAAAATCTTATCTTCGTCTATATATATTTTTTTGTATTCAATTGTTTTGTCTGCATCAAAAAGAAAATTTAGTTCTTTGCATCCAATTGTTTTGTCCATGTGGTTGCAGACAAAAACAAAAAAAAACCACCGACTCCATTACGCATTCAAGTTTTTTGCATCAGTGGGTTTTAAAAAAGCCACATTAAAGTTTCTAATTTAACTTCCAAAAAAAAACATTGCGCTCATCTCTCAACGATTTTGCATCGGAAAATTCCCTCAACAAACAATTTCTACTCTCTTCCTTTATTGATGTCTTTCTCTCTGGATTTCCCAATTTCTACGTCCTCATCGTTTTTTTGCATCCAATTTTTTTTTTGTTAGCATCAGCTCTTGACATTAGCTCTCTCTAATCTAGATTTTCCAATTTCTAGTTCTCTCTCTCACCTCCAAGCTCCAAACATATCGTTCTTCCGGTCTTTTTTTTTTTTTCTCTCATCAAAAATATCTTTTTTTGTTAACTAACTTTGATCTTAACAAGCCATCTGCTTCTCTTCTCCCTACAAAGAAATCAATTTGTTTTCTCACTCTATGACTATTATCATGTCTTCATCTACATAATTTCCAAACCTTCGTCCTCACCTTGTGACAATCAAGCTCTCCAATAACAATTTTCTACTATGGAAATGTCAATCATTCCTAGTGCTAGAGGCCAAAGAATTATGGGGCATCTTAATGGTTCTACACTGGAGCCTTCTAAGTTTCACCTATCTGATAAAGTTGCTCCTAATCCATAATATGAACAATGGTATGCTCGTGATCAACTCATCATAGCATGGATAAACTCTACGTTATCCCCTGATATTTTGGCACACTTATTGACATTGCCACCGCAAAAGATCTTTGATCTACCCTTCACGATTCCTATGCACAACAATCGAATGTGCGATTGATGTTCCTTCGCACTAAGCTTCAAAATTGCACACGTGGGACACAATCTATTCAAGAGTATTTAAATAAGATAAAATCTCTCTTTGACCAGTTTACTATTTTCTACGTGGGCTTAGTGAGGAATACAAAATATTTGTTACGTCAATTATGGCTCGGCCACCTCCCGTTATATACATCTTTCTGTCCTCTCCTACTTGAACATGAGTTGGTATTCAATCTTTAACCTATGAGAAACAGTGACTTAACCACTGTATTTGGACCCACACATGAGGTTCTCTATGCATCCCCTCAAATGCCCAAAGGAGGAGGAAAATGAGAGGTCATGGAAGAAGAAGAGGACAAGATTGTGGCAATCCCACTAATGGCCAACCTGATACGTTGCCCCATCTCAGTAGTGGCAATCTTAGTGGTGCTCGAGGTGGTCCACCACGCTATGTAAGTTGAGGAAGATGACTTTCACCAACACCACTAACACATCCTATGAATAAGACGACTCCTAAATCCAGTCACATCTATGGTCGTACAAACCATCTCACTCATCAGTGCTATTATGGCTACTCTCGACATAACTCTCAAGACAATCCTAATACTTTAACTTATTCATTTGGTTCTTTGTCTCTCACCACAGCCTCAGATACAAGTTGGATTGTAGACACTGGAGTTATAAACCATGTAGCTGATGATTCAGGTATGCTTGTTGATTTTATTATCCACAATGGTTCATGTCGTATCATTATGGGTGATAGTTCCTCAGTTCCTATCTCATATATTTGTACTTCATGTGTTGCTTCATCCATGGGTTCCCTAAAAGTGCCTAATATTTTTCTTGCTCCTAAATTTCAGAAAAGTGTCATCTGTATCTCAATTTATTGACCAATTTAATTGCTCTTTTCTATTTACACTTACTGCTCTTTTGGTGAAGGATCTTCGATTCGGCAAGCTCCTCGCTAAAGGAAAATGTTGGGAAATCTCTATTTTCTTAAAAAGTGATAAAGTTAATGCTTTGTTTGTTGTTGTTCTAGCCTTTACATATAGTCCTAGAGTCTCTACAGAATTATGGTATCATCAGTTAGCTTACACCAACTACGCTATAGTGGGCCACTTGACTAAACTCAAGGTCTTGTCATCTTTATGTAATAAAGTACCAAGCAACATTGTTTGCAAATGCTGTCAACTTGGAAAACATCACCAATTACTTTTTTTTTAGTGCAAATAAATATACTTTTCACTTTCTTGAACTTATTTATATTGATTTATGGGGACCAGCTAATTTTACCTCTCTCTCTAGCTCTCGTTATTGTATTAGTTTTGTTGATGATTTCACTCGCTTTACATAGATATGTTTTCTAAAATCCAAATCTCAAGCGCTTCAAGTTTTTAAGTCCTTCAAAGAATTCATCAAAAACTATTATTAATTGCAAATTAAATTCCTTCGTAGTGATAATGATGGTGAATTTACTTCTCATGCTTTTAGATCCTTCTGTCAAATTCATGATATCAAACAACAGTTCTCTTGTCCACATGCACCTGCTCAGAATGGTGTGGTAGAGCGAAAACAACGACACGTCAATGAATTGTGGTTGTCATTAATTCATAGTAGGGTACTAATGTATTTTTGGAGTGAGGTACAATAATGTTTGTTATTAATTGGTTACCAACCTTTGCCAATCCAAACAACATGCCCCCGTATCAAATGCTTATAGAAAAGTTCCTTATTACTAAATTTTGCGTGCTTTTGGCTGCATGTGTTATGTACATATTGATAAAACCTTAAGGCGAAAACTCTCAGTAAACGCATAAGAATATGTGTTTGTTGGGTACAATGATGAGTATAAAAGATATCGATGTTACTCTCATACCAGCGGAAAAATACATGTTTCTCGTCAAGTGACCTTTTATGATGGAAGATTCTACAAAGAAGTAAAGAAAATTTGTCAAAACGATGCCTCACGTTATTTACTTCTTTTATTATATCGCCCAAGGATACGTTATTTACTAGATCTCAATCATTCCTATAGGGCGTATTTGATAACCAGATGTGTCTTTCTAGAAGTTGAGAACTTCCAATTTTTGTGTTTGATAAAAAAATTGAACTTCAAAGAAAACTTCAAGGAATTGTTTCATGTTCCAATATTGCTTTAAAACAAAAGATCCAACCCAAGGGTTGGAACTCAAACTTGGAACTTTGTTTTGTGAACCCCCGCCCGATAACCCTTGCTCCATTGGCAGACCAGAGAAGCAAGTCCTCCATCAGCATCTCTTCACAGAGGTTCGAGCTCTATCTCTGCCATCTCTCAGAGCTTGCGGTTCGCAGATAGCCCTTCGTCCGCCATCTCTGAAACAAGTTCGAGCTCTCTCACTCAAACTTGGTCATGCTTTTTGTAGCAGTCCCAATTGTAAATTGTGAATTTTGTCAAAAGCCCTAAATTTCACTGGACTGGTGTTATGATTTTTCTTACCATTTGAGTTATTGTTATGATTTTTTCTTATCATTTTGTTCGTTTGTGGAGATACCAGGGATTTGGTGTTAGTTTTATGTGGTGGAAGCTGTAGGTTTCCTTGTTATTATGATTCCTATCATCTTGCTAAATTGATTTCCAAATGGTTTTGTGTTTTTAAATTGTCTTCTCTTTGTTATTCATTTGTGTAATTCTATGGGTATGCAAAACTGATTTTTATTTTCTTGGTTTGAGTTTTTCGATTCATTCTCTGAACTGTGGTTTGTTTTGCTATGGTGATAGAGAATAATAGGATCTCCATGAATAATTGTTTCCAATTAGGGAAAAGTGTTGCATATATTTGCTTTCTAATTGATTGTAAAAAATGAATGAAAATTCTTTCAAGAGAAAAATGAATAAAAATTAGCATGTTGAAACATGGTCATTGCAACCTCAGCATGCATTAGTTCTTTTATTTTGTTCACATTTGTTATTCACATTGAATAGAATATGTTTTCTATAGTGAATTTGATTATAGTGTACTTTCTCATAAAATAATTATTGTTTATTAGTTGTTATTAGATGTTGATGAATGACTGATTTTTTGTTGAGGTTGAGCTTGATTGTTTTGTTATTTAATCACCTGTGCATCTGTGATTTGATATGGTTTAGTTGACAAATTCTTTTTTTGCATCTCTCTCTGTGTTTGTTCTTGCTTTTTTTACTATAAGTTCTTATTTTTGTTTATAGTTATTTTTAGGTAGAATATGCTTTTTTTTATGAGCTCCGTTTAAATCTATTGGTCTCTGTGTTTGTTCTTGCTATTTTTACTCTGAGCTCTGATATCTGTTTACAGTTATTTTTAGATGAAACATACATTTTTTATTGAGCTCTGTTTAAATATATTGATCTCTGTGTTTTTTCTTGAGCTCTTGAAGCAACGAGCTCTTGAAGCAAAGAGCTCTTATTCTCTGTATTATTGATCTCTGTGTTTGTTTTTGAGCTCTTGAAGCAAAGCTCTATTATTCTCTCTGTGTTATTTATCTTGAAGTATGCTATTGACTCTGATTTTCATCATCTTTCTCTCACTATCTCTTCTTTAACCTCTGATCCTTCCTATTACGGCAAGATCTATTTTTGTTATTTTTTTATGTTTGAGTTTGTTGAATTTTACTTAGCTCCAATTATGAATGTTGTAGCTACCATGCTCTTTTTGTTACCTTTCTTTTTTTAATGAATAATGCTTATGGGTTCATGATATTTGATATAATTTTCTAAGATATACAACTATGATATGGATTTGTTTATATCTTTTTATGCAAACAAGATGTGTATGAATTACCGAATATAATTTTTTGTATTTGGGTTTTTGACTACTTTCTCTGGGTGCTAACCTTGCTTCCTATTTGTGAATAAAATGCTAAAAGCAAATTGGAATTGAGATTTATCTTGCTTACTTTTTTGTGATTTTTGTTTTGGGATTTGGTAAGTTTTACTTAGCTCCAATTATGAATGTTGTAGCTACAATGGTGGGGTTGAATGATTATATAGAATATAATATATCCATTCTTTCCCTATAATAGGATGGACCCACACACGTCATCAAGCATAATGAATGAGAATATAGGATCCAAGAAGAACTTGCATTGGACACAAGCAGAAGATGATTATTTCATTGAACTTATGGAGAAGGAGAGCAGGGCTGTAGGGAACGCGGGGGAGGGGGGGGGGGGGAAGAGGTTTAAAAAAGATGCTTGAAAACAGATGGTGGAAGCAATGATAATTAAATATGGGTCAGTAAACACGGAAAGTAGATTAAGGAGTAATCATAAGTTCTTCAGAAACATGTACAATTACATAAAAAAACTTATGGCGGTATCGAGGTTCGGATGGGATGAAAATAGGAGGATAGTAACCGCCGAGAGTGTTGTTTGGAATGACTTCTAAGCGATATGTAATTACTCATTTGCATAGGCTTTTAAAATGTTAAATATATTTAAATACGAATATCGCTAAAAATAATGGTCTTTCATATGTAGGAGAATGATTGGGCAATAAATATCATACTTTGCCTGAATATTCGCTGCTAAGTAAGATCTTTGAGGGTAACATGGTAGATGAGACTTACAAATCGACTGGGGGTGGCATTAGAATTGAGCCAGAAAGGCCCAACACTGCATTATCTAATGACCACCCCTTAGATGTCCAGGTTGAATCTAGTTCATCCTCATCTGATGACCTAGTATCATCTAGAGAAAAAAGACGACAGTCCCAAACTCCGATAAAACACATCGTCGATCAAAGGAACCCACCTTTAATGACTCCATGACTAAAGCCATGACAAATATGGCCAATAGCATTGAGATGCTAGTACGTGACACCGCAAGTAACAGCAGTACTCCTGTGATGCATGGTCCCAAGGCTAGGAGAGAGGCCTTAAAGATTGTTGAAAGCATATGGAGAGTAAGTGAAGTTAGTGATAATGTCCTTATAATAACGGCAAGGATCTTCCAAGATTCTACAAAGGCAGAGATGTTAATAAACTTGGAGGATCGAAAGATGCAAAGGGCTTACTAGGATGAAGAGATAAAACACCTTTAAATACTTGATTGACTATGTTTACTTTATGGTTTCCATACTATAAATATGTATGTGGATGAATTCTTTCATTCATATGTGGATGGTTTCTTTCATTTTAATATCAAAGATTGCTTCTTGGTTTTCATTATGGATGTGGATGGCTTCTTTCATATTATGGTTTAATAAATATTACTTTATGATTTGCATTTTATAAATATGTATTAGATGAGTTATTTCATTTGTATGTAGATGATTTCTTTCAATTTAATGTCAAATGTTGCTTCATGTTTTTTTTTATGGATGTAGATGGCTTCTTTCATTTAATGGTTTGATTAAAGATTGCTTTAATGGTTTGCATCTTATAAATATGTATATGGATGGCTTCTGTCATTTTAATGTCAAAGATTGCTTTCATTTAATGGTTTGATTAAAGATTGCTTTATAGTTTTCATCTTATAAATATGTATGTGGATGGCTTCTTTCGTTTTAATGCCAAATATTGCTTTATGGATGTGGGTGACTTCGTTCATATAATGGTTTGATTAAAGATTGCTTTATGGTTGTGGATGCCTTCTTCCATTTCTAGTTATGGATCCCCAAAAGCATTAGTTGATGGTAATATTATTTGTTGTATATACAATGTGTTTTGCATATTGGTATATCACTACGCAAAAGAGGAGAAGGCGTGTTCATATTTCAATTTTTTCTGGGTGCAACTATGTCCAATACTTGCTGTCACGGCACCTTCGTAAGTGCTTCGACCAGTTACGAATGGAAAGATGTGCTTTTATCAGTCTATGCAATTTGTTAAAGGAGAGGACAAACATTACAGATATAAGATATTTGACCGTTGATGAGCAAGTAGCCATATTTTTAAGCATCGTCACACATGATCAGCGGAATAGGGTGGTCCAGGAACATTTCCAATATTAAGGGCAAACCATAAGTTACTATTTTCATAGAGTTTTACAAGCCATCTTATAATTGGAACCCTTGTTCCTGCAACCAGCAAGCAATGAAACACCGACTCACATTGCTGGTGATACACTACGATTTTACCCATATTTCAAGATATGCGAGTGTCAAGTAATCTACACACATCCACTGAGATCTAATATATAATAGTATGATTTTTTTCTCGTAATAGGATTGTGTCGGAGCTATTGACGGGACTCATGTCCCTGCTCAAGTTCGTAGTCGATTGCATAATTGTTTCCGAAACATAAAAGGTTTTCTTAGCCAGAATGTTATGACTGCGGTTGGTTTCGATATGCGCTTCCATTATGTACTTGCAGGTTGGGACGGATCCGCATCAGATTCTAAAGTCATATATGATGCAATTAGTAATGAAGGCAGTAGGCTTGCAGTGCCTGAGGGTAACTTCATTCCTTCCTATGTTTCGTTGCTTCGGTTTGTATAACATTTCTAGTATAATATTTGGCCTTACAATATACTTATTGCACAAACATGGTACAGAAAAATATTACCTTGTAGATGGTGGGTATCCTACTATGCATGGTTTCATAGGACCATATCGAAGAGTCCGTTACCATCTAAACGAATTTACTTCAGGCCCATGAACTCCTCATAATCACAAGGAATTATTCAACAAGTGGCATTTCACGCTTAGAAATGTGGTGGAGAGGACGTTTTGACTACGGAGGGCCAAATTTCCTGTACTCAAGAATCAAATGCAGTAACATTTACGAACATAGGTTGATGTAGTTATTGCATGTACAATATTGCACAACTACATCATGATGACACAGGGAATCGATAGCAGAAGAGAGCTGTGTTTTTGAAGAAGGATTGAGAGTCAACTCGTAATTGACGGAGATGATGGGTTTTCACAATTGACTCAGGGGCACGTTGATCATGATGTGTGAGATGCCATGGCGACACAGTTGTGGGAGGCCTACCTAAATCGCCAGCACTTGTAATTAAACCTTGTTCTACATTTTATATGGACCTTATTTTGTGGCCACAAATATTGAGTCCTCATCGAATGTTATCTTCATTATATTGTATTTTGAATTATGTATGTTTAAACTATTACAGGTTATTGTTGAATGGGCTGGTTTTGTACATGGTTTTCTTTATGGATGCATGAATTGTGAATGTTGCTTGACATGCGTCACAAATGTCTTAACAGATAACATACAAATATTGTGTGCCATTATAATCTTAGTAAGAGAGAGAGAGAGCATACAAATGTTGTGTGCATGACTTGTGAATGACGTATATTTTTGAATTGTGAATGACGTATATTTTTTAGGCTGAGATATGGATGCATCAGTGCTGAATGTAAGTAGTTCTCAAGTTATCACGGGTTATTCTTGAATGAGTTGATTTCTTACTGCTTGCATTGTGCATGCATGTTTGAATAAGCTGATTTCTTAGTTCTTGCATTTTTAATTATGTATGTTTAAACTATTACAGGTTAGTGTTTAAACTTAATTAAATTGAGATTGTGCTTGACATTGTCTATAGACTGCTTTAATTTTGAGGTGCAATGAAGTTTATCATGGAACATTTGCGTCAATTGGTGTACAAATGTATCTCTCTCTAGGACGCTTCTCTCACTCATCAATTTTAAAACTCTCTCTGTCTCTCTCAATCCAATGTGCGTTACTGTCAATTGATATTGTATTCCAAGAAATAATATTATACAAATTAATAAAAATAATTATCTAGGTCTCAATTTTAACATTTACGTCTTACCTATTATTTAAAGCCAATCCAATACAGATATCCAGTTCTTCTTTAACTTCCCAGGAGGTTATCAAACATAGAAGCCAGGAACTTCTTAACTTCCCAAGAGTTTATCAAACACATAAGCCATGAACTTCTTTAATAACTTCCAATTTAAGAATGAACTTCCAATTTACAGTTCATGAACTTGCTTCCAGTTATCAAACTGGCCCATAGAGTAGTTCTTAGTCCTTGATAGATGAAGTTATTGGCTAAGTACTGAGTGGTGGTGATAATGTTTAATCCCTCTTCAAGTATACCAACCCACAGTAATAATCCATGTTGGTCATCTAGAGATGTTCAACCACGAAGGTTCTTTCCGATAGAAAAGTGTGCGTCATATGGTGAACACTCCCCTGAACATCATTCATTTCTCACTGCATCCGCTAAACATACAAAACCAAGTACTTACAGAGACGCCACAAAAAATCCCAAGTGGATTGAGGCCATGAATGAGGAATTTCTTGCTCTGCATCAAAATCACACTTGGGATCTTATACCTAGACCAAACAATAAGAATGTTGTTGGATGTAAGTGGGTTTATAAGATCAAGTACAAAGCTGATGATACTATTGAAAGATACAAAGTGAGATGAGTGGCTAAAGGTTATAATAAAAAATATGGGTTGGACTATAAATAAACCTTTAGTCCAGTTGTGAAGATGGGAATTGTCACACTAGCATTAGCAATGGTTAATCTCTATGGTTGGAGATTATGTAAGTTAGATGTCAAAAATACCTTTTTGCATGGTGATCTTCAAGAAGAAATCTACATGGAGCAACTACTGGGGTATGAAGAATCCAAATGCTCTGATACTATGAAGAAATTTAGAGGACAATATTTGTATAGAATTTTCTGCACCCCATAGAGAGGGATGTAGGTTCTATTTATAATAGTTATATACTCATCCTTGATTGACTCAATCAAATATTTGATTACAACAAATCTGTACAGATATGAAAACGATTACCATACGAAGATATTACAATCTATCATGTTAATCCTTATCATGATCGTATCTGTCTAGATCATTATCATCATTCTTATTAGGGTTCGGGTATAGGTCTAAATTTTGGACCCGAATACTAGTCGGGTATGGATTTGGGTCCAGTTGGACCTAACCCGTACCGGTAATAAGAGGGTATATGATGGCAATCATGTGCCTTTAAGCACGCACTAGGTGTTCATATTGTCACAATAGGACGTGACTAGTACCCGATCCGTTGCCACCCCTAAGGGAGGGGCGTGCATCTCATTAGAGCGAGCGTTCAAGCGATTAAGAAACAATCTCCGCTTTTGCAACATCGAAGGT
The DNA here is from genome assembly GCF_000471905.2 of Amborella trichopoda. The sequence goes on from NW_006497648.1 coordinate 362,963, forward strand.
GATCATGCAAGAAAAAGTTGTGTTTGTTTTTTTTTTAATTAATGAAAATATTTTAAACTTGAGGTAGGATTTTTGGGTCAAAAAATATAAGAGTTTATTTTGGTCCGGTGAAAATATCTTTTCAAGTGTATTATTAAAAGCGGTATAATTTCTCATGTTTTATTTTTATTTTTTATTTTTCTGATTTATTTTTTTCATTTCCCCATATCAAGTGGTATCAGAATGTATTAGCAAGATAATACAAGGCTTACAAGATCTAGACAACAAATTACAATATGAGGAACAAAAATATAAATAGGCAAATCCTAAGCATAGAAGATGTTGACAACAACTCAAATATGCTACAAATTTTGATTGAATAAAAAAATATGATTGTTGTGGCATGCGAAATACCACCATTTGAGCTCGATAGAAACATCAAGATTAAGTTTGGTATTCCAAAGTTTATTACAAGTTACACACCAAGCATTGGATTAATTGTTTATTGAAGTAGATAAAATATCAAGACAAATAGTGAGAATTCATCACCAATTATTGGAAATGCCTATGGAGGATAAGATGAATTCAGTCAAGCTTCTCCCAATCTTGGAAAATGATAAAATTATGTTGCAATTTTAATTTATTATTTTGTAAGAGATTGAAATTTAGACTTTTAGCCGACCCCAAATAGTTGGGGAAAGGCTCTGATAATGATGATGATGACGATTGAAATTTAGACTTTAGGATTATTTTGAAATTTTAGTTTTCTTTTAAAATAATTATATCTTTTTTTGTTGTAGTAATTTTAGTGGTAAAATTGGAAGATTTAATATAGGACATGGTTTCTATAAGTTCTTGGACTCATATCTAGAAATGTGCCCCCTCTTAATGGTGTATTTTTTAAATGGATAATTTTTAAGAAATTATAATTTCCAACATAGAGATTATTAATATGTAAAAAATAATTTTAAAAATAAAAAAAGATAAATTTTTTAAGTAAATATTTAGACCATTGATTTTAATTTTTTGTTGGTGGGACCACCATTTACATCCATCTTTGAAATGGGTGGTTTATGCCTTGGGGAACACAAACTTACGTTTGTGTCCCCCATCGTATATAAGATTTTGGAGAATTATTTGGTGCGTCCAAGCCGGAACATGTTACTATGTGGGCTTGGAGATCTACACCATCTACCAAAGAAAGTGTAGATCTATACCATAAATAATAGTCCTCCAAAGAACATGTAAAATCAACGGTTCAAATATTTTCTCTAAAAAATATTATTTCTAGTTTTTAAAATTTATTTATTTTTACATATTAATATTCTACATGTTAAAGATTATATATTCTCCAAAAATTTGGATTAAATTCTATTTAAAAAGTAAACTATTAAGGGTTCCGCATTTCTACATGTGTGTCTATACACTCATAGAAACCATGTCCTAGCACTTTTTCTTTAATATAATTAGAATCTTTTTGTAAGCAAGTTAAGGTTTTGGGATTATTTTCTTTTATAAATATACAAGTAGTAGATAAAAAAAAGGAGAGCAATGGGATTATTTTCTTTTATAAATATACAAGTAATAGATAAAAAAAGGAGAGCAAAAATAAGAGTTTACTCTAGTCACATGAAGACAAATATCTTTGAGTGGACTCCATGTAGACCCTAAAAGAGCATATAATCTCTTATATTTAATTTTTGCTATTTGTTTATTTTCTTTCCGATCTTGCATCTGAAATACATGCCCATTATCTCCCTCCCTCCTCCAAAAAAAAAAAAAAAAGGAGCCTTTTTAAAAGGAAAAAGTTTGTATAAAGATGCAAGCTCATAATGTAGAGCTACAGATGCACCTCAAAAATCCATCGGAAAGTTTTAATGTTGAAAAACCCTTTGATTGATCATCTCGACATCGAGATGTATGACCATGAAAACTAAAAAGATTTTAAGTCTAAGAAATAGTGTATTTTACAACATATTATCTATACCGTCCATTTTCAAGATTTTCATATGTTTATAGATCTACTTGATTTTAACCATTTTTGAAATTTAAAATTTTATAATTAGATATAAAAATAAATTTTGAGACAATTCTAAAAACATTTTATATTAAAATTATATACCATGATAAATTTTGGAGGTGCCCCTTACCTCTACAACTACGAATTCATTTGTATGCCAAATGCACCCTTTTTAAAAACACCCTCATTTAAACCCATATTTTCCACTTTCTCTCTATAAGTGAGTCAGGTACAAAATGTGCAGAACCAACACAACTTGAATAAAGGAATCGATCCTTTAGTGTTGGACCAACAAAATTTCAATATAAGCTAGTTGAATGCATTTTGTGCCAAATTAGTAGAGTTTGAATATCAGAAGCCAATTCAGGACATTTTTTGTTAGAAGACGGTCTAACACATTTTGTGTCAGGATCGGCATGAGCCTGTTCGACACATTTTTGTGCTGACCGGCACATGTTGAGCATCACAGTTTGAAAATGTAGGTTAATATAGAGGGGCATTTTGGTTTGAAAAATAAAGTTTTTACTTAGGGGTAAGTGTAAAAATTAGCATTGAGGTTAACAATGTGGTAGCAAGAGCAGGTTTTCGTAAAGAAAAAGTTTGTACAAAGACTCTAAACAATCAAACCACCACCAAAATTTTATTAGAAGAGGTTGTTTTGATACCCAAATTTCCTCAGATTGATTATGTCGATATCAGGACGCATGTGCATGAGAAAATAATGGATTTCAAGTTTTAAAACTAATGCATCTTGTAACGCATTTTTGGACCGTTAATTTTTATGATTTTCAAGTTTTAATCGATCTATACTAATTTTGAAGCTTTAAATTTGAGGAAAAATACATATATATCCTTTCTATCCGTTATATGAGTAATGATCCTATGAGACCCTCACACACCCATGTGTGTAGGACCCTAAACGATTACCATTAAATTTAGCACAGATCTCTAGAAAAGTAAGTCCACATCCATGTGATACCTTTTCTAGATATCTGTATCAAATTTAATGGTGATCATTTGGGATCCTACATAAGTGTGGAAGGCTCTTATATGATCATTACTCCCGTTATATTTACTGTTACTAGAAAAATACTTTTTAGTTTATGTTATTACAGATATATCCGCTTTTTGAACTTCATAACATTTTTTTAAAACCTATTTTTTGGTTTTTCAAAAACTTAAATTTCTAAATATTAGGTTTTTTGAAAAAACCAAAATTTAAGAAATTTTAGTTTTGAAAATCCCTACTTATATTTTGTATTTTTAAAAATAGTAAAAAATCTCTTCTATCCTCTCTCTAGCAAAATAAAGCAAATGATTTTCTTGCCTCAAGTGCTCTCCGTAACTCTATTTGTTAAATAAAGTAGTCAGTCATATTTGTTCACGGGCTTATTCTCGTTAAAAATGGACGTTTTCTAGAACAATCCACATACAGAGCGTATATGGCGGCTCCCAATTGTTGAGAGAGAGGGTTTATTTCTGTGTTCGTCTCTGCAACTTATAGGTTGTGGTTTCTCTTGGCATTAGGGTTTGCTATTTCGAGGCTTACAAGGATTTACCACTCCAAAACCCTAGTTTCTCAAGGATGTTATTCTCTCTTTCTCTCAAATGATAGATTTCATATGAAGCATAAAAAAACTTGACTGCAAAACCGTGGCTTTTAAATGCTTTCATATGGCCACTCTCATCCTATATTGACTGCGCGTTTGTTCAAGAAAGCGTTTGCTTTATTTCATCTGAGAGAATAGATAGACAGGAGAAGAGATTTTTTAGGATTTTCAAAAAATATACAAATATAAATTCGGATTTTAATAAAGGAAAATTTCATACACAACCTTAATTCTCCATCTTATTTCTTTGTAGACATTCTTTCCACTTTTTTTTCGAGCATAATAAAAAAATCTGTAAGGATTTTACCGCATCCCCTCATCTTTTATCTCCATCATTTATTCACTTTTTTACCATAAAAATAGCCCGAACAAACTTTTTTATATCATTTCAACCAAAAAATTATATCTTTTAACCCAAAAACGTTTCTAAAATATCTTATTATTATATATTTTGCCTTTTTAGCCTCTCAATGCCACGTCGAGGGCTCCCTATCTCTCATATTGGGTTAAAAAATAGCATAAAAAAGTTTATTGGGGCTAATTTTTATGATCAAAAGCGAATAAATGAGGGAGATAAGAGATGAAAGCGTGCGGTGAAATCCTTTTGGGATTTTTTTATGCCGCTAGAAAGAAAAATGGAATGAGGGTCTACCATGAAATAATATGGGGAATTAGAGTTCTGTATGAAATTTTTAAAATTTTGTTTTTAAAAAACTTAAAAAAATGTTATGTAGTTAAAAAAACAGATATATGTGATAAACGAAAACTAAAAAATATTATTGTAATAACCATAAATATAAAGAAAATTGTTTCATGTGGGCTGGACCGCACGACTACATATGTGGTCCAAAAAGTATAAATCATCCATCTTAAAAATGGGTGCAAGTAGGTGTTCCATCTAAAACAATGGAAACTACTGGTCCAAATATTTTCTTACTAGAATTATTA
>NW_006497648.1:367995-389220 GCF_000471905.2 Amborella trichopoda
CAAAAATCCATCTCAAAAATAGATTTGTTAATAGGCCCGCATTTTTACATATGCGAGCTTGGCCACATAAAAACCAGGTCCTAAATATAATAGATATGGGGAAGGTTTCTATACTTCCCCTACATCATAGAAGATCTATGCTTCCCCTACCATCAAGCCGTCAAATTTTGATCAAGAGAGTCACTCACCATTTGATCTTAGATCTGACGTCTCAAAGTATTTTATTTTTGGTTTTTTTAATTCAAATTTCATATATGTGAAATTTGGTACGTGTCATCTTCTTATTGGGGTGCACCTATAAAAAATATTAAAAATAATTTTTTGATAAAATATAATAACTAAAATACCTCTTGAATCTTTTAAGGGTATTTTGGTCCTTTTATTTTATTGAAAATATTTTTATATATATTTTTTGCTATGCGAATTTAATAGAGGATTGGACGTCCAAATTTTGGTGTCAAAATAGTTTATAAAAAAAAGTTTAAAAATAAAATGGTGTATAGACGTGAGATTGTGATTGAGGTAATCTTAGCCATCCATTCAGAATGAAAGGTTGGATAAGGGGAAGTATATAAGGTTTATGCTTTAGGGGAAGCAAGACAACTTGCCCGATAGATATATACATAATTTTTTAAAAATTTTATAGCTAAAAAAATTTATATAGTTTAATTGTTTAGAGCTTTGACTCTGTACACACCACACCTTTTTTTTCTTATGCAAAAATGTATCACACGGGCTGGACTTCTACAATATGCGGTCCCCCAAGGTATAAAATGCAAATATGTGGTCCATCTAAAATCAATTGAAACTAACGGTCCAAATGTTTTCTTAATATAATTATTGTTTCTAATTTGAAAAATTGTTTCATATGGGCTAGACAACATTTCTACAATATGTGGTCTAGAGGTATAAAGCATCCATCTTAAAATGAATGCAAATAGGTGGTCTATCTAAAAACAAGTGTAATTGTCCCATGGTGTCAGGATACTTTAGGTGGAACTTAGGTGATGATAGGTATGTATCTTTATGGCATCACAAATGGATGGGAGACTATCCATTGAAATCGATTTTCCTTGAATTTAGAAGGGATAGTCACCCGACTTGATCTGAAAGTTAGTGAGTGGTTGAACGAAGGGGCTATCTTACATCATGGAATATCTCCTTGGCATATAATCATTTGAGCAATGTAACATTTTCCCAATGGTGTGCTTTGATGGAGATGCTAGATAAAGTCTATATCTCGTTGAAGGCAGATGATAAAATGATTTGGGAGATTAAGAGTGATGGGATGTTCTCTGTTAAATTATATTACAATTTGTTCTTTCATGGTAGTTGGAGATGGTCCTGTCCTCAGATTTCTCAGATATGAAAATGACCTATCCCAAATAAAATTCAGGTATTTATTTGGTTGGCGGCTACTATTGACAATCTGATCAAAAGAGGAAATTTTTACCAAATGTTTGTCTTCTTTGCAAAGCAGATGGAGAGTCTGGTGCGCACATCTTCATCCGTTGCTCATTCACGGTAAGAATATGGTTTTGGCTCTTTGGGATTCTCGGGATCAATTTGATACTTCCCTCTTCGGTTGCAGGGATAGTATCACAATTTTCTATTTTTCATTTGCCAAAGACTGGAAAAATTATTTGGAAAATGGCAAAATGTGTCATTCTTTGAGAGGTGTAGAAGGAGAGAAATAGAAGGACATTTGAAAGGAATTCTTTGTCTTTTGAGAGATTATTAAATAACATCAATTTTTTGATTTGGTCTTGGCTGTCTTTACTAAAAGAGAGGTGGGGCATCTCCAAGGTTGATGTTATGGCTAATCTAAGCAACCTTTTCCTTCTTGGGAGTGTTAGAAATAGACCACGATGTATTTGGATTGCGCCTCTTAGTGGAAGTTTGAAGCTAAATTTTGATGGTAGCTCTCTGAAAAATCCAGGTGTAGCTGGGATTGGTGGTGTTTTACGTGATTCCTCAGGTAATATCCTATTCTCCTATGTTGATCCGATTGGGGTTAAAACTGCTGATTTTGCTAAATTAAATGCTTTACTGAGTGGGGTGAAAATCTTGATTGATAGGAATCTTAGTAGAAACTATTGGATTCAAAAGGATTCTTTAAATGTTATTAGATGGTGTAACAAAGAAGAGAAGGTCCCCTAGAAGAAGCTTCGATCCTTTTGATTGCAGGTTATGGATCTAGTAGTTTCTTTCACCCATATGTATCGTGAAGCAAATTCTTTGGCAGATTCTTTGGCTAAGGGTGATGCTTCTTTACCTTCTCTTGTTATCTCTAATGATGTAATTTCATTTTCTTTGTCAGCAATAAAAGTTACGAACATTTGTCGAAAAGAAGAAGCAACTGTTCAAATGTTTTTTGGAAAAATTTTGTATAGAACCTTAATTCCTTGTATTATTTCATACTAGAACCTTTTTCCATTTTTCAAACTTCTTAAGGATTTTACCGTACCCCCTCATATCTTATCTTCATCTTTTATTGTTTTTTTACCATAAGAATTAGCCCCAATAAATTTTTTTATTCCATTTCAGAAAAATGAAAAGAGGGTATACCATGAAATAATACGAGGAGTTAGGGTTCTATACAAAATTTTTCCATGTTTTTTAATATAATTATTATTTCTAGTTTTCAAATTTTTTTTGTATTCATAATCTCCGTATTAAAGATTGTATTTTCTCTAAAAATTAGGATAAAATTATATTTTAAAAAATATGTTTATTGCGAAGCCCACTTTGCGGGCTGCCGGCATAGGAACCGGGTCCTTCTAATTTGCAAGGTTTATTTTTTTTTTTATATTCACGAATTTTAAGAGGTGACTCATTTCTACATAGACTGATGGTAGCTGTGCCCTTTTCCAATAGAAAGGAGAATGTGGGGGTTATCTGTAATTTACCATTCCTCTTTGTGGCGACTGGAACATGCTATTGCTCTGTTTTGGGAGGTTTCAACAGAGTGAGGAATGGGGATTAAAGGAAAGTACAGAGAGAGAGAAGAATTACAGTAGGGGCAGTTGCTGTTACTTAGAGAGAGAGAGAAATAGGAAGTGACGAAATAGAAGAAGCTGCAGTGGGTTTGGCAGATAGAGAGAATGGCAGTGACCCTAGCGCCTGGTCTTTCCAGGAAGCTGAAGAAGGTATTAGAATGCAGAACTGATACTCCTGAATTGCTCGATTCTCTTAATGCTCTCTCTACTTTCTACGTCCAAAACAACCAGCTTGCAAGGAGAAACCTCAGATCTACTATCGAGAAAAGATCTCTTGCCATCAATGAAGAATTTCTACTCGCTTCTGAAGCTGCTCAAAAGGTATTTTATCCATGTCAATTTCGATCATTTCTGTTTTAGTTTCGCATTGATTTTGTTCAACCCTTTTTTTTTATTTCAAATTTTTGGATGTGATTTGATGGCGCGATATTTTGATCTGATTGCAAGTGTTTGGATTTCTATCATGGAGTAACGAATAGAGTTTATTTCTTTTTAATTTTAATTTTATGTTTTGTGAAGACTTGCTTGATTTTGGTCTCTTTTGTTGGGTGATCTGCTTTTGCTGAGAATTGGCGATGTGTGGTGATGAGTTTGATCTTTTGTTGCCCCATTTTCTTCCACTTCTGTTTTTGGTCCCGAAAGGGGATACAATGGATGAGTTTTTGTGGGATTTCTTCCATTTTCCATATTTATATTGACCATCTCATTTCTGGGATTATGTATTGAGAAAATGCTATGTGGGATTCATCCTTTTTTTTTTTAAAAAAAAAAAAATTATTTTCGCTGCATTTTTGTTTAGTTATAACTATCGGTCATCATAAATAAGACACATTTTCTCTGTTTTGGTGCATTTTTATGTAAGTTGCTGGCTTTTATTTTGATTTTTCTATTATTATTTCTGAGGTAGTAATTGGAGGGACATATCAGTTTTCTCCCATTTTCTATCTCAATTTCTATTAATTTTCTTTGTAGCAATTTCCTTTAGGGCATTTGTAGCATGATTTCTAGAGTTCTTTGACCGAAACTTCTTCGACATTTAGATTTCAGGTAAAGTCATTGTCATGTAAATAATTTCTATTTTCTCTTATTTTAGAGCTTTGATCCAAAGGAAATTGAATCAGATGAGTTATTCGTGATTAATCATTGCCCTTTGGGCTTTGAACCATTTCTAAATAAATATATTGTCCCATGTTTTTGTTTCTAGCAATGGTGGTTAACTGGTTAGAAATAGTAATTGAGGAGTGCTCCATATATAAGTTGTTATGAAAGCCCAACCTCTTGTGGTCAAAGGAGAATGACCTAGTAATCTATCGGGCTGCATGCCATTACCCATGCTTTTGAATCGGTGAGGATCCAAAAAGCTCCAAAATAATCCCCTGGCTGGATGTGGAACTCTGAAAAAGATCATCCATCTCGCCTGCATCTCAAAGTCTGATATGTCCTCTTTAACTGACAGTGGATCAATCAAATTATGGTGCTTTTTTGGCTCTCCAAATCCATTTTTGTTGTAGAGATCAATTTGCAGGTGTCTTAAGTGTTTTGGGGTCCTCAATAAATAAAGAAAATAGATTTTAAGGTGTATCTGCATAGGTTTATGGTGCAAATGAGGCCGTAAACTGGTCCAAAGTTAATTATAGAATAAGGAGGTGTATAGTAATATGAATGAGAGAATCCCTCTTATCCATCTAGGTGTTGAGGGTATTGCAAGTCTTGAAGAAACGGAAAACCTATGGAAACTGATAAGGGTTATTGATACAAAAAAGGAGAGTGGGCTTGCTGTTTGAGTACCATAAATATTGACGTAGGAGACCTTTTAGAGATAGCAAACTTGAATGGCATTGTTACGTAACATGTAATATAGACTGGTCATTGCCAAAAAGGTGGGAAACTTGGTGAGGGTTGCTTTTGTGGGTTGGACTGGAGAGGCTCTTGTCTTTTAGAGGGGCTTGTGTAGTTTTCTCACTGTGTATCATACGAGAAGTCTGGGTCTATTTTCAACTTTAGTTGGTAAGGTATTAAGAGGTTCCTTGTTAAGTGCTATTATAGGAATCTATTGGGATTCTCTATGATGAGAGGCCAAAGACACAGCTCTAGACTTCATTTGAATATCTTATTAGTCATATCAAGGAAATAGCTTTATATATCTTTATAGGCCATCATGAATTATTGTAGTGTTAAATGCTCATAGTCATATCAAAAGTTTCTCTATTTTCCAAAGACAAACAATAGTTTTTTTTATTTTCCCTTTCTTTTTTTTTTTTCTGTGGTGAGGGGTGTCATAGTGGCATTTTGGGGACAAGTGGTGTTCCAAAAAGTAACCACCTATGAATATGGTGTGCTGAGCTGGTACACCTATAATACTTTAACGGTTTTAAGAGAAAATAATTCTATGGCTAAAATCCTATGTGCCCATACGGTTCCTTAAACTTGCCATAGGATGAGATTCCTGACCTTTATGCATTTTAGCATGTGTTTTAAAGATTCTAGGGGATTATTGAGTGAGAAAGCTTTGAGCACAGTTTTAGTAATTTCTAGTAAGGTCAAAGGATTGTGATAGGGATGAGTTCAAATACGTTGACGGGGTCCTAGACCTTGTCTGCCCCGGTTTAGTTATTTTGGTTGGGGCTTTGAAACCCTCGATTGCTTGGTAAATCTTTATCCAAAATCCTTCAAATCAAAGCGCCTCTTTAGGTGATTAGTTCCTAATGTACTATCAATTTTTATATTTTATTTGCAATATATAAACATTACCCTATGACTACCATTGTCTAATGAGAAAACTTACTATATCGTGCCACCCACATGTTAAATATTTGACTGGCCTTTCCCTTCCGTTTGATCTAAATGGATAGTTTGGATGGCTTGAGTGAAATTGTCACAGAAGTGAAGAGAGGCCTGGGCAATTGGCTCTCATCTGATTGCCATCTCGCTTCCGTAGCTCACCCATCTAGGCATCTCTCTCTCTCTCTATGGCAATCTCCAGTTTGAGCTCTGTGTTTCATAATAAAAACCTTATCTCTCTCTAGCTCCAAAGCCCTAGCTGCAATTTTAATGATGCTCGAAGAAGATTATTTCTTAACGTGAACTAGAACCATCTCCATTGTTGTACAAATCTGAGCTCTAAGCTAAGACAGAGGAGTTTACATAGGACTGGAACCAAGGAATAAGTTTATCTCTCTCTAGACCCACCCTCCAAGAGCCACAAACCTATTTATCACTAGATTTGCCTGCTACAAGCGCCAAATCTATCTGTCTCTCTAGATCTGTGTTCACAAGCCACAAATATCTCTATTTCAGCAGAGTAAGTATAAGAGGGATAACAATGGTTGGAGAGAGAGAAAGGAGGGTGTGTCATTTTTCTTGGTCTATTGGCTTAGAGCCGGTATGTTTCATTTTTTCTTTTGTATCTGTTTTACATTTATCCAAGATTTCTTCCAAATGTCCATTTGGATTGTATAGCAGGGAAAGGCCAGTCACGGATTTTTAATATGCAGGTGTGGTACATGCTAAGTTATCCCTTATCTCGTGGGGTTTTCATAAAATGTTAGTGGGCATGCGAAGTTATATTTCTTTTCTAGGGAAATGATGAAGGTGGCGAGGTCTGTATGGAGATGGTGTTGCTCTCACTAAACTCTGGAGTCAGATATTTTGAAGAAAGATGCTACACATGACAGATAAGGGAGTAACTCTTTTTATTTGGGATTATAAAAGCAAATATAAAATAGAATTTAATGTCAACATATCATGTGGAGAGGAATCAAATTGTAATTTTTTTTTTAAATCATTCATGGATATATCAACTAATTCGATGGCCCTTTGCGGTCATGCCGGTCCTAAGGCCGGGTAAAGGAGGGGGGTTGTGTTAGGTAGGCAGCTAACTTAAAACTTTGCTGTAAATTTTCATGAATCTTGAATCATGCTAGAGTGTTTCCTATAAGCAACACTCTATGCCGGCTACATTCGAGAGAACTTAGGTGTGGCTTCAACAGGTGATAAGTGATTTGGTTCAAGTGGAAGGCTCTAAAAAGGCAAGGGGAATACCCAAAAGGATAGAGATGGAAGTAGTTAGAAAAGATGGGGGGGACTTATGGTCTTACTGAGGGTATGACCCTTGATAGAGCAGAATGGTAGAACATGATTCGTGTATCGACTCCAAATAGTTGGGATAAGGCTCTGACAATGATGATGATTCATGAATGTCTTAGTCTTACCTCAAACCACTTTTATCTAAACACAAAGATCTGAGTCTGAGAGTACATCTCATTAATGGTAAAATTTATCAATGACTGGAACTCCTCGTTTAACAAAAGTTCTTTTTGACATGCTTGTGCGATTTGACACCAAATTGTAAGTTGTACACCATAACTTTGAATGATTGTACCATTCTTATTCTTGTTTGAAACCTTGAGAATTCTTTGCACTAGTGGTCGAGCTTTTCATAGTTGTACACCTTGAATTTCGTTAGTCAAGTTTAAACTGTGCACCATCCAATGAAGGTTAAATGTTAAGCACATATCTTACACTGCATGTGCACTACCGGGTGAAGCACCATTAATATGATGATCCACCTGTGATGACATCAAGGAGGAAATTTTTTTTGGTGTACTTATTTATAAATCTCATAAATAACGTCATGAACATGCTTAGTAAGTGCGCTACCACCTTCCTCTCATGCTCCATGAAACAAACAATTTCAATTCCATCTTAAATCAATGATTGAAAGCTGCCACAATGACCAATAAAACATTACAGTCATTCTGATTCTTCTTAAATTTTTCTTGTTTCAACTTCTGTAGAGCTTTTTTCTTGTTCAACTTCATTAGAGTCGCAAGAAGAAGTGGATAAAAGGATAGACAAATGGATAATATATGGATGCTTAAACACCTGCATGGTTATTTTTCTTGTCTTTTTGTGCATAATTTGGCACTTTGGCCAATATGGGACTATTAAAGGGGGCTTTTGTAATGAGATTCGTGTGCAGCCCTTTTATAGGGTTGGATATAAACATTGGTGTCAAGTGTCTGGTACTTGTCTTAGGTGTCTAGTACCAATGTTTCAAAAGGCACTAGGCGGCACCCAGGCGGCCATGGGGATCAAGGCCCCCAGTCGAAAAAAAAAAAAATTGTTGAGTGATGACTGATAATGATTAATCCATAAGAATTTTTAATAATCCATAAGACCATAATCCATAAGAATTTTGATAATCCATAAAACCATAATCCATAAGAATTTTGATAATCCGTAAGACCATAATCCCAGTTAAAAAAAACGATCGAAGGCAAGAAGAGAATTTTGATAATCCATAAGACCATAATCCATATTTTCATGCAATGCTAAAACAGTAAATCCATACAAGCATACATTGATAGTCTGATACACTGTAGACTGTACACACAAAAGTTAAATGGTAGAACTAGAAATTAAAAATAAGAAAAAGAAAATATACAGAAATTCAGAAAATATAGAGTCTAGGACACAATAGTCAACACTCAACAGTCAACACAACAATCAATAGTCAACACTAAGAGTCTTCACTCTTCAATCATCATGATCATCAGAAGGAATAGGATATAAGCTTCATCATTTCATCAGAATCGAGGCTATCATCATCAGAGTTATCTCCCTCTTCAATATAACATTTGTCCTCCTCTGTTTCTTCTGAATCTGTCTCTTCTTCATCCTCTTCTTCTACCTCCCTCTTACTAGTATGTGCAGATGGGGCCCTAGGAGTCTTGGCTGATCTACCCTTTTCTATCTTTTTGTGCTTCCCTGAACTCAAATATTGTATAATTTCCTCCCTAGTAGCTTCAGGAACATTTTTACGCGGGGTAACATCCCCCTTAATACCGGCAAGGTATAAAGAAGAAAAATAATAATGAAGATTTAGTTGATGAGCTAGTTAAAAGATTAGCCAAGAAAAGGGGACAACTCCTAAAAATAGTTCTGACCAAGGAGCTATGGTTCTTCAGGAAGAACCTTTTTCTAATAATGATCTAGATAAAATGGAACAAGCTTTCAAAACAGAAAGTCTTGAAATAAATAAAATAGATTATGGAAAGAAATTTAGGCCTGTTTCTCAAACTAGAATGTATTATCCTAGGCCTACTCTTGTAGATCTCCAATTTGAGGAAGATTTAATTATAAGTTCTATATCCTATTCTGGAAGATCTATAGTAAATTGGAATATTGATGGAATGTTAGAAAATCAAATTCTTGATCTTATGAAACATAAGACCATGTATGCAACTGCCTGCAAAATAAACGGAAACCAAGATCAAGAAATAGCTAAAGCTATCATCTGTGGATTTACTGGATGGTTAAGAGGATGGTGGGACTACCACATGGACGAAAATACAAAAAATGAAATTTTAGGTGCCACTAAGCAATGGGCAGTCAAAAATGAATTTGGTCAGGATATAATAAATAATGAAAGTGATGCTGTTAATACTCTTATATATACAATTACACTCCACTTTGTAGGGAGTACTGCTTTGCTTGACGCTAGGTCTGAAGACCTACTCTCTAATTTGAGATGCCCGACAGTATCTCATTACAAGTGGTATAAAGATGTGTTTTTCTCTAGACTCCTTTCTAGAGAAGACAGTAAGTCAGACCATTGGAAAGAAAAAATTATTGCAAGTCTGCCTCATCTTTTTGCTGAGAAAGTCAAGACGCGGCTCAAAAATAAACATAGTGGAATTATTCCATATTCTTTATACACTCTAGGGGAATTATCTGCGGAAATATGTGCAGAAGGCCTTGCTCTCTGTACAGATCTGAAATTAAAAAGACAGCTAGAAAAACAAAGGATGACTGGAAGAAAAGAATTAGGAGACTTATGTGAACAATTTGGGTCTAATACCCTACCTTCTTCCAAAGATCCTGGCAAGAAAAGGTCTAAAAATAAAAAATATATCAATAGGACAGGACTTAATAAAACCTCTATCAAAGATAAACTTCTAAAAAATTTTCCCCTAAAAATGCCTCTTTTAGAAATAAGGGAAAAAGGAGAATTCCAGTTTGTTATAACTATGGCAAAGTAGGACATTATAAAAATAAATGTAGAGTTAAGAAAAAGATAAAAACTAGATATTAATATTAAAGAGCAATTGTTGATATATTACAAATTAATGAAGAATCTTCTGAAAGTTCTTCCGATTCTGATATGAAAATGCTAACAGGAGAAATCAGGGATGAAGAATTAATCTTTAGTCGTTCAGACTTTGATTATAATAATGATAATCCTGAAACTACATGCTTTTGTAATACCCTTGCTAAAGAAGAGAATCTGATTATAGACTTAATTGATAAAATAACTGATCCTGAAACTAAGCGAGAAGCTTTAGTCCAATACATACATATAGCTAAGACAAATAATAAATCTTCTACTTCTCTCGTACATACCAGAGAAGACTATAGTTTTGCTGATATCCTCAGAAGAGTAGAAAATAAAAAGGAATATAATAAAGAGCCTTCTCTTTCTGAACTAAGACATGAGATAAATGAGGTTTGTAATGAATTAATAAGTTTAAAAAATAGAGTACAGATTATAGAATTAGTTTCTAACCCCTTAGAAGATAACCCTATTAATGAACCCACTAATGATGAAATAGAATTTAATGATATTATAAAAAATTATAAAAATCTTCTGCCCCCCCCGAAAAGAAAATACTATAAACACACGCTAGGCGTTGGCATTGATGAGGCCATCCAAAAATGCCAGCTTATCTGACCATTCTGTTGTTTGTTAAGAAAAAAGACTGTGATCAATCAGTCATTGCATAACACCTCTGCAAGCATAGAAAAGAGAAAGGAGGTAGAAGGAGAAAGCAAAGGTCACTCCTTAGCAGTCATAGAAGAGAGGGGGAGAAGCGGGAATAAGGAACAAGGTAGGAAATCTCTAAAATTTGAGGGGAGTTTTTCTTTTATAGGAATCCACAATTATTATTTTAATGTTTCTTCAGAATATGGGAAGGGGTGACTGGCTGGATGACCAATGAGTTGGCATTTTGGTTGGTCATATCAACGTCTTCGGTGATTCCAGCAATTGCCTATGTATATGCACACAAAAGGAGACACACACACACACATACACGTGCACACACACATTATGCTCACTATCACAACAAAATAACGAGCATTGCTGAGTGAAATCAAAATTCAAATATTATGACATAGGTGTCCTACTGCACAAAAATTGCAAGAATTCATTGCATAAAAAATCTGGCAAGTACAGGCAGAGAATCCAACAATGCAGCATAGTTCCAAGTAAGAACTCATAAGTATTTAATCATGGTGGTACCAGTAAGTAGTAGGGTTTAGGAACATGGAGTTTGAGCTGCATCCCTCTTCTCTATGTTTTATGGTTTACATGATGAAAAGCCTAATAATAAAATAAGGACAAGTATACAAAGAGACCATTTACTTTTAGTACAAGGAGGTCACTCACAATGACTTTTGCCTGTCAAATTTAAATAAGATGATTGCAAGTGTGTCATTGACTAAACTTAAAGTTCAAAAAAAAAAAATCTTGAACTTTGTAACATACATCAAGCTAACCAATTTGACATCTAATGGCTAGGAGTGATTGTGACCACCTTGTAATAATGATAAATGGTCTCATAGTATACAATCCCATAAAATAAAAGAGGATTGTAACTTCTTTCTATTTGTATTCAACATTTTCTTTGTGGGGTATTTACCATTTTAGAGATTCTTTTAGCACACATTTGTTGTGCGGGAAAGTAGTCTTTAGGAGAGAATTTTCCCTTTGGACCATAGCTTACCCATTTTTATTTCATGGGAAAGAGTTGAACTTTATACGACTTGGGAAACTGCTACAGTGTGCCGAAAACTCCCCTCTAGTTTATTTTCATGAGAAAGTACTTTTGTACTTAATTCGTTATGACAGCACTTGCCCATGTGACGAAGCTTTCATATGGGAAAGCTCTCTCTGGAGAGAGCTTTCCAATCGAACAAGCTTGTTCTTATCGTGAACATCTCCTCCTCTATTTGTGTAGTTGCTTTTGCGAGTTGATTTAACAATTTGATGTGTTTTTGATCCTGTCGTTATGTATGAACATTCCCCTTCTTCATTTGGGTTCCCCCCTTCTTTTATTTATTTTTAATTTTATTCTTTATGTTTGTTTGGAGAGGGAAGTTTGGTGTAAATGGTGGGATTTGTTTTATTTGATGCAGGCATTGGATAGAGTAGAGGAGGAAGTTAATGTGTTGGATGAGTGTTGTGACAAGTAAGGACATTTTCTCTTAGCATTTCTCATTTGTACCATTGTTCTGTGTGTGGACTCTTTCCATGTTTCAAGTGAATTTTGCATCCTGTCATGGTTAATTATATTGTAAACAAGTTGATTATGGCAATTGGGGAGTTCCTTCTCTCTCCACTGTCTCATACTTGGGGTTACGTATCTCGTTAGAAAGTATGCAGCCTGGAATTTTACCCTACTTAAATATATGAACTTATCATGCATTTACCTTATTGGCCACTGGGTCAATAATATTCTGTTTTTCTATGAAAAGTGAAAAAAGGTGTTTGGAAATGTATAATGCATTATTATTTGAGTGCTAAATTGGCTTCTGTTTGTGCAGGATAGCCAAAGCATTGAACAGCTGCAATGCAACTACAGGTGACATAATTAGTACAACAGAGAGGCTCAAACAGGAGCATGAAAATACCACACAACGTCAAGAGATTATATCATGTTTTCTTCGAGATTATCAATTATCTAGCGAAGAGGTTGCCATTACTCAGTCCCCCATTGCAAATTTTGTCTATTTAAATCAAATTTTTTGTAGTTGGCCCATGGATGTCTTGGACTTTCGGTTTTCAGTTCTGGAAGTTCTTAAAAAAACTGTTGTTATTGTAATTTCCAACCTGATGGTGGTGACCATGAATTTAGGTCAATGCATTGAGAGAGGAAGACTTGAATGAGAACTTTTTCAAGGCACTGGCTCATGTTCAAGAAATCCATGCCAATTGCAAAATGTTGCTTCGGACCCATCACCAGGTAGTTCCTTTTTATTCCCTTAGATGATGGTTATTACATTATTCTGAAGAACTCAATGGGATGATGTTTGCAAAACATGTTTATCTCTAGATTTCATTTCTTCCTTTGTAGATGACATATTTGTAATGTGTTTTCTTGGCATGATTTGAGAAAAACATTTGTATATCCAGTGACTGAACCATGGAAATTTCAAATTTATGTTTGTGTAGCCTCTAGGACTCTTCTGTGTAGCTGAAGTGATGATTAATGCCTTTTCTGTGTGAGTTGATATTTATCACACTAATGCAAGTTGTAATTGGACCTTTCTGGACAATATACTGGTACAAGCCCTTGATGTACTTGGTTAATTTCCCCTTTTTTCTTGCTAGTTTCAATAGAGTATCGCAACATACATCAACTTGCACCCAGAGTGCAGAATCCTGCTTCTAACACAGGTTGATTAATCAAAAAATAAAAAACAGAATGCTAAAAAAGAAGTCGGTTGGCAAAAATTAAACCTAGAATACCTGTATAATTATTGCTAATTACATTTCAAAACAAATTATTGCTAATTTCATTGGAATAACACTTTGACGAAGAGAGATGGTTTCCTCAATGGGGCATTGGCTTAGAAGGATTATGATGAAGGTAATGGAATGAGTTCAGAGTTGAGAGTGTTTTGAGGCTTCTAAGATTAGATGATTTTGCTGATAGGCTAGCAATAATGATCGTAGATTTGAATGCCTTTGTATTTGTTTTAGAAAATGTACTTGTATTTTTTAAAGTCTTTTCTGGTTTTTTGTTTTATTACTGGTCATAAAATCGTTTTGTGTATTGAAAATAATGTTCTCTCTCTTTGTAGAGTAAATTCGTGAACTCTACCCTTCTTGAGTAAATAACCTCCAGGATCTTTTCTTGTTAGATAATTCTTTGGTTATAATGTCAATATTGGTTCTCCCATGGATTTTGATATTCACATCAAATTTTGTATTTCCAGCGTGCAGGTTTGGAACTTATGGATATGATGTCTGTTTATCAAGACGGAGCTTATGAGCGCTTGTGCAGGTGAAATGAATGTAGTTCTAAAGTAAGCCTTAGGTGATTGGTTTTTTCCCCTAGGTGCCCTATAATGAAAGCAGCTATCAAACATTTATAATTCAAAATTCCTTTTTTTTTTTTTGGTTGGTTACTTTGAGGTAAGTTTCTACGGCAGTTTTATGGGTATTCTAGGGATATGCTTTGTTGTAGGTTTTCCAGTTCTTGAGTGTGTTCTTAGCAAGGGGATGGCCATGCACAAACACATGTTAGACTATCATGCTATTTATTAATGATCTTTATGTTCTTATTACCAGTACATTCTTTCTGTTCTTATCAAAATGCATTAATACATTGTTAGTAGAGGTACACCTGATTATGTGGAAATGCAATTTTTATATCCTTTGTGTTGCTTGGTAGAAGGGTGGGTTCCTCATCCCATGGTATATATGAAAGGATCTCCTGTGGGATAGTTATGGAGAACATAGGTGATGAACGGCACCAGTTTTTAGAAGGGACCATGGCACATGAGCTTGCATCCTCAGGGTTCATCAAATGGGAAACCGTTTATGTCTTTAATAGTCAAAATTGATAATACTTTTAAATCTGATGTGAATTTTTTTAAAATTCTTGCTATATTTACACTTTGCCATGGATTCTCAAGATCTTGAACTTCTTTATTATCCTAGAGCATTCGAATATTTCTTATCCATTTGGATGAATAATAAAATATAATATAGAGATTATTCACATCATTTTGGTGGTATCTGTAGCACAAAATTGCTTCTTGTTGCCTATATGTAAATTGTTTTCTATCTTAAGCTCTTTACTTAATGCTATACATTGCTCTAGTTTGATTGATTTTCATTAATTCACTTTGATTGTTTTCATAATCTTTGTTATTGGGAAAATTTATGTGCTTATCCTTTGCCCTTCACTTTTGTGTATTGTTGTTTTTTAATTGTTTACATTCTCTATTGCCAAAGTCTATGTCTAATGAAGTAGGGTCCTATGTTATCTAGCCAAACATTTCATAATGAATATATTGAGTATTGCTCATAGAATTCATATTAATTTAAAATTTTTCTACTTATTTCTTAATGCGATTTTGTTGCTGTAAATGCGGCTGTATGCAATTTTCTTCATAAATACAGATGGGTACAGGCTGAGTGTAGAAGATTGGGTGATAACGATAATCCGGAAGTAAGTGAGCTTTTGAAGACTGCTGTTCGCTGCCTGAAGGAGAGGCCTGTTCTTTTTAAGTACTGCGCAGAAGAGGTATGCTTGTATAGACACTGCAAAGTCACCATCCAATAGTGGTAAAAATAATGTCTGAAAAGGAAATGTTGAGCTTTGAGTAGTTTAAAAGGTTGAATATTAACATGCCTTCAGGTGGCAAACATGAGGCATAATGCATTATTCAGGAGATTCATAAGTGCTCTTACACGTGGGGGACCAGGAGGCCTTCCTCGACCTATTGAAGTGCATGCTCATGATCCTTTGCGTTATGTTGGTGATATGTTGGGATGGCTACATCAGGTCAGCATACTTACCTTTTTTATATTAAATGGATTGTATTCCTCACATACACCATATTCTTATGGACCATGGAAAACTGTACAAGTGTTTATCGACACTGATCGCACTGGCAGATGGTTGGAGCTAAGCTCCTGCCTGCACGAATTTCCCCTTGGGGCCACACCCCAGTTGGAGATTAACTCCTGCTGGGGCGAATTTCCCCTTGGGGCTACATCCCAGTTAAGATACAACGATCTGTCATGAAGATGGACAGTTTGTGTAGCCTTAGACTATTGTTTTGTATACTCTATTGGACTAGGTATATTTTCCATTCTTAATTATGGGGCACTGACTTGCATTTCTTTTTCTTTTTGAGAAGGCTTTGGCATCTGAAAGAGAACTTGTACTTGTACTGTTTGATCCGGATGCAATAGTTGATACAGGACCAACTGCTCGGCGGTTCACCAAGGTCATGGATATTGATTTGATGAAAGGAGATTCTGACTTAAGATTTGTTCTTGATAGAGTATTTGAAGGAGTGTGCCGCCCATTTAAAGTGAGAGTTGAACAAGTTTTGCAATCTCAACCCAGCCTTCTTTTGTCATATAAACTCACTAACATGCTAGAGTTCTACAGTTACACCGTAAGTAGTTCATATATGTTTGTGCTTGGGTTCAGTATGTTATATAATCCATTAGTATGCTACAATTTGATGGACTATGGAAAGCCACAGTCCGTTGGGCATCACTGCCCATTGAAAATAATGGATGGTAGATGGAGACAGTTGCACCACCAAAGGCATGCCCCCCATGATGGGTTCCACCCTCCCTCCGCTGTCCATGAGATGATTGGGCGGTGATGATTCCAATGGACCGAGGTTTCCAGAACTCTATTGGTTTATACTATGTTTCCATATACTCCTTGTGGTTAACCATTGAGATGTTGCAAGTTTCTTATCTCTCTCGCTTCTTCATTTCAATAGTTTGCAGACTTGCTAGGGAGAGAGACAGCCCTTTGTAATACGCTTTGGCATCTCAAGGATGCAGCTAAGCAGACTTTCTTTGACATTCTGAAAACACGAGGGGACAAGCTCTTGAGATATCCTACCCTCGTACCAGTTGATCTATCCCCTCCGCCTACTGTAAGAGAAGGAGTTTCAGTTTTGCTTGAATTGATTGATACAGATAACAGCATGATGGTATCTGCTTCAGGAAAGAAGCCCAACTTCGAGCCAGTCATATCTGCTTTATTGGACCCTATCGTTCAGGTATGCGTACATTTCTCCTTTTCTTTAGTGATTGTTTCCTGATGCTTTTGGCACGGTGAAGCTCAGTAATGGTGCGTTCCATTTGAATTGATTTCTTATTTGTTTTCCATACGCTCTTTGGAAATTCAAATTCAGTTCTATGTTAAAAAGATCATAGATTTTTACCACACACATGTTTATATCATAAACTTTGGTACTTGTCCAAAAGAAATGTTTTAGAAACAAAAGGTGATGCTTAGATTTCTGAATTCTGAATTTGAACTTTGGGTTTGATGCTTATGACGTCATTGCAGATAATGGACAATCTTAACTGCTTTTATTGGGTTTGGCTATTGGATGTTTTTTCTGTAGGAGTGACTATGTTATAGGTTTCTTTTTAGGAGAATGTGTCTGTGGAAAATTGGGGATATCAGTTACCAATCTCATGTAATAGATTATTGGCGACGAAGTTCCAGTTTTTGCAGTTATAAATGATTGAACTGTTTTTTTATGTATCTGGTTTTAAGTCATTATATCAGAATATTTATTGATGGAGACCATTTAGTTTTCACAGGATATTTGTGCATTTGATACCTTGGTATGGATTCCTTTTCTCGTCGACGCATTCCATGGCATAAGTTGTAAATAATCTTAAAACTTGGATATCAATGCATTGTGATTCAAGCTAATATTGGATATTCCTCTGATGGAGTTCAGCAATTAAGTGAAGTGAATTATTGAATAGCAATGTGGGGGCTTAGAACTTTCAGTCTGTGACTGTTCAGTTTGCATGTCTGTATTTTATTAACCTGAATTATGGAAAGTGGGTTGAGTATTATAGTCTTCTTTGAAGCCTTCTTTTTGATTGGAGCATTGAAATGCATGATAATTCAATTTTTTCTCTCTTTTTATGTGCTAGGTTTTCTATCATGGTTTTTTTCATTTTCCACCATGTGATGACCCATTCTTTGGTTTTGTAACTGTGAACTGCATAGATACTGGCACATAAAGTAGTCTCATAGTGCAGTTTATGCTTGCTATTTCCTGATTTTTTTCTGTCAATCCATTTTACCGTTAATGTTGTAGATGTGTGAGCAAGCTGCGGAGTCTCATAAATCCAGAGGTGCTATTCAGTCATCTAGGAGACATAGAATGAGTTCTGATTCAAGTCATCTTACTAAATCTCCTTCATCGGTCGATGCACTCTTGGGAAACAATAAGTCAGTACCATCTTCCCAGGTCAGTACCTGTTCATCTCTGTCTTGTTTAGTTCCTTGTATTCTTTGGTACAATCATTTGCTTTTCACAAGCAGAATCATGTGTTTAGTTCCTTGTATTCTTTGGTACAATCATTTGCTTTTCACAAGCAGAATCATGTTGGTGCAGAGTGGCTGCCTCTTGAATTTGTGATTCTTTATGTTAGTAATTATTGGCCCTCTATCTAACTTGGACACGCTTTTCAATGGTTCTTGATATGTGTTGACATACCAAGGACACAATGTGCCTAATCCTTTAGAAAGTCAGACTCTTCTGCTTACCTTCTTTTATTTTCGTTTTCTTTTTGTGGAAATGTTGGAAGTATTTACACCCCCCCCCCCCTCCTCCCCCCCCCAACCCTCATTTTTTGATTCTCTATATATTGTCAGCAGATACGAAACACAGAAGGCCCATCCAAGATTTTCCTCATCAATTGTTTGTCAGCTATTCAACAACCTTTGCTAGGACTTGATGTTGCTGCAAAGTATGTGAGCAACCTTAAAGACATGATCAAGGTCAACATCAATGCACTAGTCGATAAAGAGGTCAATTTTATTCTTGAGAGATGTGGTTTGTTAGATAAGATGGCCTATATAAGAGACTCAAATACAATGGAAGGCAAAGAAGACATTGTGATCTTGGCTGAAGTCGAAGGAATGGAGCCAACTGTGATATCCGAATGTTTGAGAGCTTTCTTCATGCTCTTGACCAGTAGTGAAGGATCTCTTCCTGAGTTTGAGCAGATGCAGGTCCCTCAACTGAGAACAGAAGCATGTGTGCTTGTAGCAAGGGCTTTATCAGAAGCATATGAACTCATATACAATGCGATTACGGATCCTAAGAACCAGTATCCTGATCCAAAGTCCATGCTGAGGCACCCACCTGATCGAATAAAGACCATTTTAGGAATTTGATGTTTTTTGTATGAACATTGTGGTGTGTGTGTCTGTATGAGAGATTATTTTTTGTACAATTTCGATGAAATGAAATAACAAAATGTCCATGTCGAGAGAGAGAGAGAGAGGTTTGTGGGTTAGGGTGGAGAGAATGAGTGAAATGCGAGTAATAGTGTTGGGCTGTTTGTTAAACGTTCCTAGAAAAAGGTATGGCTTTGTTGTGTTGTTTTCAGTGCGTGCGTCAAGGGGGGGGAGAGAGAGAGAGTTGTATATGTCTATTTTTTTTATGATTTGGATGATACACATTTATGCAGGGAAAGCTTTGTGTGACCTCAACATTTTATAAATTGCATGTGATTGCACTTTTCAGCCTTTCGATCTTAATCTACGGCTAGGAATGTTCATGTCACAATGTCATGCTAAGACATTGTTAGATTTTAACTTATTTTTTACAAAAAAAATTTGGCTGAAATTTGGGGTGGCCCATCTTCTTAGTGGGGGCCCCACAGCAAAAAAAAATTATGAAGGTAAAAAACCATTAGGTAATTTTTATCAAATGACATATGCTGTATTATTTTTAGAGAAATGATTCTATAAGATCTTTCTCCACCCATATGTGTAGGATTGTAAAAGATCATCATTAAATTTGGTACGAATCTATAGAAAAGTCCAATCCCACATTTATGTAATAATTTTTATAGAGATTCGTGTCAATTTTAATAGTGATTCTTTAAAGTCCTATACAGATGGGTGGAAAAGGGTCTTATAGGATCATTACTCTTATTTTTATAATGATCATTTATGTCAGATATATAAATATTCCAAATTCCGCTGCAAATGATTTATGGAATAAAAATTAAAATAAAACACTCTAAGCCATTGGATCAAGATCTGATGCTCCAGAGCCAACTTGTGACATTGTGACTCAAGCCATCTACTTAGATATGAAGGTTGAGATCAGGCGTTACATATAATATACATTTGGGTAGGGTTACATATAATATACATTTGGGTAGGGTTACGTGGAAGGTTTTCTCATTTATATATGGGTGTAGTTTGTATTGAGCTTAGGCTCTAAACAATCAAATTAGAGCCTACCTTTAAATAGTGTTGAGAAATGTGGTTTTAATATTAAAAATCATTGTGATAGCCTTAAGATATATTTATTTATTTATTTATAAATTTTAAAGTTAAAAAAATAGTGTAGATTGATAGATCTATGAAAACTTGAAAATCTTAAAAATTGACGGTCCAAAATTGTGTTACAAAATACACTATTTCCAAAACTTGAAATCCATTTTTTCCTCGGCTCTATATAAACTTTTCCCTTTATTTATTATAATATTGGGAGAAAGTTTATGCGAGGCATCAACCTCGTCTTATAAATGTAAAGCACAAGTCATAATCCCATCGAAAAATGTTTGATATAACAGTTTATCTCGACCTCAAGACGTATACAATATAATGCATCTTAGAACACATTGTTTTTAACGTTCACTTTTAATTTTTCTATTTGATTTATATGATTTTTGGACCATTAAATTTCATAATAAGAGGTAGAAATAGATTTTCAAGCTAGGTTGCATTTGGTTTGTCCCTAGAATAGCAAGAAAGCGTGAAAATGCGCCTTTGATTCCTCAAAGTAGACGCATGATAGGGCCAGGAAAACCAACGATTATGGAAAAATTGGACTGGATTGGCAAAATGGACCGAAAAAGAAAAAAATCAAAATAAAAAATGACAAAATAATAACAAGGGTGTGGGAACTAGATGATCACATGACTGATTCCCAATCGGGAACGTCGGTTTTTGAAACATTAAATAGTTTGAATTCTTTGGCATCAATTCACTATTTAAGGCTTAGCTAAGAGCAAAACCAACTGGGCCTAGGCCACGGGGTTACATCCCTAGGGCCTTTGGGATGGTCGTACGCGTCTATTGGTAAACAAAATTAACACCTTCGCCCAGCCTCTAACATCCTCTGATTCCTTTGATTTTCGATGAGATTCACATCGTTCGAAACAAAAATCCCAAGGAGTGGGGTTTATATAAGGCATCAAGTTTAAACAATCGAAGTAAGGTGCACTTCAAAACTATTGCAGTTTCAGTTTGGAAAAACCTTACAATAGCATCAAAATATATTGTCATTTTAATTATGAAATTTAAAACTTCTAAAATAGTGCAGATGAAGCAAATTTATAAATTACTAATTTTTTTTTAAAATGAACGGTTCTAATAATACATTATATGATGAGTGTTTTATTAGTTAG